>VDFB02098826.1:0-89390 GCA_007258455.2 Sequoia sempervirens
CTGAACCTATCCCACAAATCTTAGCACCAGTATCATCTCCAAACATAACTAAGCCTCCATCATATTTTGCAAGTTTAACAAGCTTACTCTTATCACTGGTCATGTGATGTGAATAGCCACTATCAACAACCCAATAATTATTTTCTTGTTTAGCATGTAGAGCAGAGATTACAGTACCTTCACTTTTCTCCTTCTCCAAAGGGCATTCCTTCACCTATTTTTTAGAGTTAGCAGAAGTAGGTTAATCTTTTATAGCCAAGAACAAGTATTCATTTTCATCAAGATCTTCATAATCAAATTCCTTATCAGAAATACTAGCATCCTCATTCACATAATGTGCTTTTTTGATCTTCTTACCTTTGTTTTCTTTGTTACATCTTTGTTTATTCCTCTTAGCTCTTTCTAGACATCTTGAAGCATAATGACCTATTCCTCCACAACTAAAGCATTTAAATGGTAACTTATCTTCATACTTATCGAAGCCTTTCTTCATCCTTCTCACAAAGTTAGCTTCTACTTCATCAAGATTTTCTTCATCTGGATATTCACCTCTTGTAGCCTTAAAAGCAATTTTTGATTTGGGTCCATTTCTCAAGTTTGGCTTTCTCATCTCATAAGATGTCAGAGTTCCAAATAATTGATCTTTAGTGTAAGTCTTGTAATCTATATTTTCTTCAATAGCACATACATTTTCATTTTATGCATAGGGAGAGTTCTAAGAATCTTCTTTAATACAATCCTGGATTCATCTATTGTAGCACCAAGTCCTCAAATTCCAACTACTACCTCATCCAATCTCTGTACATAGGATTTAACATTCTTATCTGTAGACATATGCAAGAGCTCAAACTGTGTCTCCAAATTTTGCAACTTTGCTTCTTTGACCCTTTCATCTCTTTCATGTTCCTTTTCTAAAGCATCCTAGACTTCTTTAGCATTCTTTAGATTTTGAACTTTAATCAACTTGGAATGTGCAAGACTATTCTTCAAAATGAACTTTTCCTTATTGTTCACTTCATGTTCCTTGATTTCATCAGTTGTACTCAAACCATTAGCAGGAGGAGTGTAATTAGTTTTGTAAGCTTTCTCAACATCATATCCACAATACTCCAAATATTATTCCATCAGTATTTTACAAATAGCATAATTAGTTCAATCAAACTTCGGATACTCAAAAGTGATCTTGACAGCCATCCCAGACCTTCTTTAAGTAGTTAAGCTCTTCTTTAAGGAACCAAGATCTGATACCAATTGTTGAACAAGACAACTAAGAGGGGGGGTTAATCATTTGTAGAAAATTTTAATCTCTAGAACATCCATCGAAATTTAGATCAATTAAAAATCCTTCACTCTACTAGAATGATTAAACATTAAGTGCAAAGGAAGAAATTGAAAAGCAACACGCATACAAAATAACACTAGATTTATGTGGAAAACCTAATAAGGGGAAAACCATGGTGAGGATTAGCTCACAATATAAAGAATAACAAAGACTCACTGCCAGAGAAGGCTCATTTCCAAAACAAGACTAACTATCCAGATCAAGACTCATTGTCCAACAAGGGTTAACCACTTGGAGGGTTCACTGCCACAGAGATACAAAGAAGATAGAAGAGATATGTTACAGAGAGAATACAATCTCAATGCAATAGATATTTCCACAACAATTTGCTCAAACACTTGCAAACATGCATGAATGATAGAGTACACCTTTAGCTCACTACATCTGAAAACTCAACATTTAAAATTCACATTGATATGCCACACTCGCATCACATACACACTGATTTGTATCTATCTTGCTATATTTCTTTGCACTTATCTCTTTGCACATCTTTCACCAATAACTCATCTTGTATTTATACTATCTTCAACTGTGAAACATATCCAAATTCGGCCATCCATCATTTAAATTCAAACTAGGTCGACACCAAACATCCTAGGGTGGAATTAGAATGAGGGCGACGCAAACACATGCTTGATGAGGACCCAAATAAGTACCAACACACTTCATGAACTTCAAAGGTAGTGTTTAACACAAGGTCAACCAAACTAGTGTAAAACACATAGAACAATTAAGCACACAAACCCTTAACATGATACAGTCTTTCTAGACACCAAAATTATCTTCAACATGATCAAAATAGCTTAACTCTAGAACTGCATGTCATAAGACTCAACCAAAAAGAAATTTGGAGCAACAACATTTCTCTCGGGTCACCTTATCCAAATGCACAGAAAACCATAGTTCACAACTGGTGAACATAACTCGCACTACATAATGAATCAAAAGCCCAAAATCTAGATATAGCAGCTTCCAAAAATCATGATCCATATATCTTAACCACACAAACATAGGAGAAAAACCCTGAGAAACCACTGAACACCTGCAACCTTTCTTCATTACAATTTTCTCAATATCCTTGACATATATAACCAATAACCTACATCCATGACATCAATGAAAACAACAACCATTTGATAACCAATTGACCAATTCACATCAATGACAACACCTTCATTCTTGCAACAGACTTGGCACAACAACTAACGTGGACCAATTTCTTGGTGCCACATGTCAAAGTGTTGGCTAATTAAATGGTGCCACATGGACCAATATAATGGTGCCACATGGAACCTTGTGTTTACTCTGGATCAGTTTGTTTTGTTTCTTAAAAATTTGGTTGGGGGGTCGAACCTCTAACCTCCCACTTACAACTTTCACTCTCCACTATTACACCACACGAGGTTCTTGAAACATATCAGGCGGCTAGATATATTTAAATAATGCAAAGTGCCAAATTGGGGGTTGAGTGGTTCAAACCATCGAGCTCCCTCCTACAAATCCACCCAACCACCATTGTGCCACTCTTGCTCTCAATGGTGATAATAGTTGGTTTATCTTATTTAAAGTAATAACAAGCTGATTTTAAGTAAAAAGGAGGCCGATGGTTTGAGTCGTTGACCTCCAAATTACAAGAACCTCTCCTTACCATTGTGCCACATACATTTCATACAATATTGTATAAGAACATAACAATTTTGTTATATTTTAATCTGTGAGCTTGGAAAAGAGGGGCTCAAGTTTGAACCTGAGCCCTCTTATAACAAGGGGAAAAACCTTTACCATTAAAGCACAAGTCAAAGTCGTAAATGTATTTTGCACAAATTATAATTTTAAGTTGTATTTTTCAATATGGATAGGGGTTTTTTAAGGTTTTTTGAAGCCAAAACCTTCTATTAGGAGAGAGAAATACTGGAAGACTTCAAATTATTGTTGGAGAGGACTGTGGTGAGATTATTACATGCAGGTTGAAGTGTCATTTTGGATGTACTATTGTATTTGTACATTATAAAGGATTGGTCACTCATTAGAGAGGGACCCAAAGATGTAGCCCATTTGGGTGAACTCCATTATCAACTTGTAGGCTCTTGTCTTCTCTTAATTTTTTTCTCTATTTTATGTTTTCAATTTCCTTAATGTCTTTTTAAAAAAATTTAGTTAAGTTTTAAGACAAATATTTCCATTTACTTAATTTAACATTCACTAAGCAACAATGTCATAGATTCTTTATGGATCAATGTTGCTCTTGGGGGGTATTGATGTTGAGACCTCCATTCATCACTTGCATCATTTGTACATGATTTTCATTTTATCTCTTTTTTGGAGAGGAGTTTTTTTCCCACTAGGTTTTCTCCTTTACTTTGTTTGTGAGAGATTAGTTTTACATGGGTACCTAACATGGACTAGTATTTAGGACCCTTCTTTGCATATTTTCATCATTTGAATAATAACTACACTCCCTAAGTTGTACTTATGGGGGGTGTTAGTGTGAATGGGGTTATTTCCTAACTAGTTCTTAGTGAGGACCTATTCACATCATTATAAGTTTACTTAGGAGTTAAGTTTCCTAGGTGTCATTTCTAGAATCTAGTATTAATGGGGCCATGACTCATTAATTAGCTTATAGTTATCTAGGCATTTAATATTTCAAGTTTATGCATTTAAAATTATGCATTAAGCATTTAATGTTTGCATCCAAGGTGGTTATCCTACCTCCTCTCACCTTTCCTATATAAACAAGGTGCTTGTGCATTTTTAAATCATATTATATATCAATTCATCATATATCACAATTTGATCAAAAATTATCTTCTTCATCATGTTGTAACACTTTCTTGTCTTCATGGTTTCTTTCTTGGTTTGATCCTTTGAAGAGTGCACAACTTCATTTGGGTTATTGTTCATTCATATTTCCAACACATACCACATGACTCCTCATAAGGATTAGTTCTCCCTATATCAAACATATAATGGTAGGGAGGTGTACCTTAGGGAAAATAATTCATATATAATAGTTAGATAGGAAAAGGTGTAATTATGTTTCACTAATGGGAGGAAAAATGCCTCTTAGGTGTTTTGCATATTCCTGGATTGGTGAGAAAATTAATTTATATTTCTAAGTTGAATGATTCAAGAATACATGTAACATTTCATGAGAGAGATTATATGTTGGTGATAAAAAAATTTGGTGGTGGTGAAAGCGTCAAGAATAATAACGTTCTTTAAGCTCTATTCTACTACTATTTTTAATTCTACCCATGTAATTAAAAAATATGGAAATACACGTATATTTTGGTATTATATATTAGGCCACATGAGTAAAGTTTTGGTTGAATAAAAATTTGGTTGATAGTTTTTCCTATTCTAATGAGTATTTTGATTTTTGTGAGAATTGTGTTTGGTAAACCAAGTAGATCATCATATCCTTTAGAGAATTATGAAGTAAAGAGAAAATAAGAAATCATTCATAAAAAAAAAATTTGTCCTAAAGATGGTGGTTATATTAGTAAATCTTGGTATTTTGTGACCTTCATTGATGATGCCTCAAGATTCACCTAGATTTATTTTATGCAAGATAAATATTATTTTTTCACTAAGTTTAAAGAATTTGAATCTTTAGTAGATAAATAATTAGAGTGTAAGATAAAGGTGTTGATATTTGATAATGGAGTTGAATATTATTTGAAATAATTTGTTAAGTTTTGCAAGCATTCAAATATAACCAGACAAAAGACTATTCCATACACACCTCAATATAATGGGGTGGTAAAAAGGATGAATTGGACCTTGATGGAAAAAGATAGAATTTTGTTAAGTGGTTTGCAATTGGATGGATTATTTTGTGTAGAATTAATGAATATTTCTTATTACTTGATCAATATATCTCCTTGTAAGGATCTTTAAATTTGAGAACTTATGAAGTAGGGATAGGTAAGGAACCTTCTATTTTAAATTTAATGGTTTTTAGCTAAGATTCCTATGTTCATGTGCCTAAATAAAAACAATATAAACTATATTTAAAAGCACATAAATGCATCTTAATTTGATATGGTGAGAATGTTAAGGGTTAAAAAAATTTCAATCCTCTAGCCTTTAAAGTTGTTTATTCTAGACATGTGATGTTTAGGGAGATTAGAGTTATTTATGTTCCTAAATAGCCAAAAGATAAAGAAGAAAAAAAGATAGTGGATTTTGAATTGAAGAAAGCATATGCATATGCGAAAGAATAAAATGATGGATTAGAGAATGTACATAAAGAAGAGGGTTCAAGTGGGAGTTATGAATTTGATAAACCTAAAGAGGTGGAAGAACAAGAGGAAAAGTTTCTTACTCCACCCTCAAGAAGATACATAAGACAAAATAATCCATTTGATCTAGGCATAGCCCACCTAATTTCTATTTTTTATTTACTTTGTTTAATGTTGATGATGAATCTAGATCCTATAGGGAATCTATTTGATGATAATGAGTCTCATTGAACAATCCATGCAAGAGGAGATGATGGATCTAGAATCATGTACAACTTTATATTTTGTTCTTTTTCCCAAAGGAAATGCATTGGTTGTAAATGGGTCTATAAGACAATTCATTAGAAGATTATAATGCCAAACTAGTGGTCAAGGGCTACTACCATAGAGAGAGTTGATTTTGGAAAATTATGCTCTCTTGTTGCTAAATTATCCTCAATTAGGTTTCTCTTATCAATAGCTACTAGTTATTCTTTTGATATTGAACAAATGAATGCTAAAGCTATATTTTTACATGGGGATTTGGGAAAGGGAGTTTATATGCAATAGCCTAGTAAATTTATGGTGAAAGGGAAGGAACACTTGGTTTTTAGGTTAAACTGGTCTCATTATGGTATAAAAGATCATCTTATATGTGGTATCAAATTTTGACTCATTTTTGTTGAATTTAGGTTTTGTAAGAACAAAGGATGATCATTGTATTTATACTAGATGTATTGATCAAAAATCATATAAATTTTATTTTTTGAAATTTTATTTACCCATGTACCCTATTGTATGGTATTCTACTATACAAAATCTTTATAACCATGTCCTATACAAAAAAAGTTTCTAAGGGAAATTTATAAAAAAATTGTTAGGAAAATGGTGTCTCAACTTTGCAACTACAAAAGGTTGCTATTTATAGTATGTTTAAATTTGAGCATGGATGGACATGAAATTTTCCCCAAAGTTATGAAATCGCCAAATAAACATGCCAGTAAAGTTTTGACCCAAGATCATCTTTGGTTTTCAAGATATTAAAGTTTCCATTTTTAAAAGTTTCAAAGTCAATTTTGAGGCACTTAGAGGTTATTTTTCATGCCAAAAGTGATCATAACCAAATATATATATATATATATATATACACAAATTGATTTATCACTTCACAATATTTTAAATAGTTCAAAACGATTTGTCAATCAGACTCCCAAATCAAAAGTTATGGCCTCTGGAAGTTGGGTCTCTCAAATTGGGAAATGTGAAAATGTGTTGGACATATAAAAGAGTTGTAAAAGGGAGTTACACATGTTGGTGTGAGTTTTGACACATCATAGGGAATATGTAATTGGAGATAAGTTGAGCACCACTTTTTTGGATGGTTTTAGCTTATGATTTTGTAAATATTGTTCAACAATTTTACTTGTTGGATCTTGTATATATTGGGTTCTTGAGATGTAGGTTGTGTGTCAAATCCTTATATATGTTTAGTTTCCTCTAGATATATTATTGGTGATACTCCTATGAAATATTTATTTGCAAGTATATGTCAATCTTATTGATTTATAAATAATTTATTGGGTTGATTTTGGAGTGTAGAGTTTTTTTCCTAAAAGGGTTTACCCACATAAATTGGTGTGTTATGGTATGAATGGTATTTATATGTATTTATGTTTATTTTTTTGTAACTATTGTAAATATATAAAAAATTGCATAAGTTCCCTTCCCTCAATAGTACTATAGGAAATTTTTTGATACCTTAACTTCCTTACATGTGGTATCAATGCTTGATCACCTATGGTTTCAGTTGTGAGTTGTTGAACTTTTTTTGAACTAATATATGAAATACTTTGTGATCTTGTTGCAATAATTTTATATGGAAAGTATATCAGAGAAAATAGAGTTAGAGAATTTTACTAGTAACAATTTTGACATGGAAAGTATGAAGACAAAGGGTCTATTAATTGATCTATATAAATGTGGGATGTTGTTGATGGGAATGTTTCAAGGCCTACATATGCTACTTTGGTTGCTCAATATGATGTTATAGACTATAAATCCAAGGGTCCAATTAGATTGTGCCTAGCATACTTTATTTTAATCAATGTCCATAAAAAGTCCTCTACAAATAAATTATGAAAGAAACTTGGTGAGATATATCAATCCAAATCTTTAGTGAATAAGATTTTTTTCTAGAAGAAATTGTATTCCTTGAGAATGGAGGAAGGTGGATGAATTGCAAGCCACCTGGAAGAGTTCAATATGTCGGTGGCTCAATTAGCATCAATTAGTGTAAAAATTGAAGAGGGGGAGAGATGTCAGATCTTTCTTGGGGGTCTTGATCTAAGTCCTTTAGATGGAACTCTTCTCCACTTAAATCATATTTTAATATATGGTTTCAACAAAAAATAAGGATGACTCATAAGTGGAACCCACTATTGTTGGATCACCCTTGTAAAATCACTTTATTCATGACATGGTGGAGGTTAAGAGACTAGTGATTGAGAAGATAAACACTTTAGAGAATGTTACAAATTCTCTAATGAAGCAAGTGAACCACACATAATTTTTTGTGGTGTAAAATTATAATTGGAATGTCTACCCTTAGTAGTTAGTTTATTCCATCTATGGAATGGACCCATATATGATTCATATAATAAATGGGATAACATAGGAAAATGTGTTGTTCACCTTCATTAAGAAAATAATTTTATAAAGTTGGGTGAGTGTGAGATCATGATGGGTCAAACAATACCTCTAAGTGGTAATGAAAATGGAAAGAGATAGACCTAATTAAATTTATATAAAAAATTGACTATATTATCTACACAATCTAGAAAATAAATAGTAATAAAGTTGTAAGAAAATGAGTGTAATTTATTAACTAAATATTTCTTTTAAAATGTAATATTAACTTGTCGAAAGTTTGATATTTCAATGAGATGCTACTAAAAATATTGACAAAAATAAATAGGTGTCATTCCAACTAGCCTAATATGAGATCTTTAAAAAAAAAAAAAAGATAGTAAAGAACACATGAATAGATGTGATGTTTTATTTTAGTTTTTTTAAATAAATATTTATCTATGAATTTTTATTGCAACCTTTCTTAGAATTAAAATTAATTGTATTTCCATCACAACTTGGTGAATAAATATGCCAATAGTGGCATGGTGTGATGGTTAAGTTGTTGTGTTTTTATTCTTGCCATCAAGGTTCAAACCCCATTAGGGTGTAATTGTTGAGAATTTATATTAGGGATGAGGTCCCTTATTTGTGACCTCACCGATTCATAGCTCCAGGTCAAAAGTGTTTACCCCTCTTAATAAAAAATAAAACTTAGTAAACAAATATGAAATTCAATTTTTATTTGAACCTATAGCCAATGAATCTTGGAGTATGATGAATCTTTTGCACTTGAGAAAGGATTTAATTTTTTTGAATGTTATGGATATTTTTCAATATGCATATCTAGAAGGAATTCAAATATAGTGTATGTTTAAAATTACTAATTACCTATTAAAATTTTTAAGAGGCACATAACAATCTTGAGAGTTTCCTAGATAAACCCTTTTTTTATCAAATTCAAATAAAAAATTTCTATCAACATCAAGGGTGAAGTTGAGGAAATTATATGAAGCTTCACATTCTATGATTTGCATGGAAAAGGTAAGCTTGAGGCTTCTTAGACTAATTCCAATACAATCTCGAGGTAAGTTTTTTAGGGAAAAATGCAAATAGATTTAAATGGATATCCATTTTAGAATATTTATTTATTTTGATTTGACTTACCAAATAAAAAAGGTTAAAATTCAAGTTTAAAATAAGTTCCATTATTGGCTAGCAATTTCACATGATATTTCATCAATTTCTGTTGTTTTCCCCATCATGATCTTGTAGTCACCTAGTTGTGGTCTAACTTGAAGTGGTACACAATATTTTGGTTAATGTGGTATTTATGTAGGTATTCATTGTGTGTAGCATTAGAAATATATTTAATTTGTGTGCATATGAAATAAAATCATTTTAGTAATTAAATTGGGAGGAAATTTTGAATTTTTCTTGGAGGTTGTAATGATTCTCGAGTGTAGAATCAAACTTGAGTTCCCATCTTGGGAAATGTCACTTGGGTGTATCGATTAAAAACCTTTGTAAGTATTCTTATTTCTCTCTTTTCTATGTATAGAAGTACTTGGATGAAAATGTATGGTTATTGGAAGATATGTACATGATGCCAAAATAACTACAAGAAGTGAGTTGAAGATCTCCTTAATAGAATCGGTGAATTCCTTCATTTTTTTGCAAATTTTGTATAGTGAATACATAAATAGTGGTCTTATTGTTTGTTGAATATTTTATTGAAATTTTTTTCCAAGTTAAATCTTGTGTTATGTGTTTATTTTTGTACTAAATTATTTAGATTCTATTTTTTATATTTAATTATTATTTTATTAAGATTAGTATTATTTCTTGCAAAGATGACTCAAGATTTTTCAAATGTGTTAATCCACCAACTCATCCACAAAGATTAAGGAATATCTATTTTGATGGATATTTTTCTAAAAATGGAAGTGGATTAGGTCTTTTTCTATATCTTTGTGTTGCAAAATGCTAGTTGTAGCCCTATTAAAATTTGGTTAGACATGTAATGTTATAAAATATGATTCTTTATTGCTCATATTTAAATTTAGCAATTCAATCATCTTTAAAGAGGCATAATTATATATTGATTTTGATCTTGTTATGAAGAAACTTAAAATGAAATCCCAAGCATAACATTTATTTCTTATGAAAGACCTTGACTCTGGGCATAATATTAATTGAGTAATATTTATTATCTTTAAATATAATTTAATTTTCTAGAGTCTATGAGGTTAAGCCTAATTCATTAGTTAATAGAGTTCTCACATTGGAGACCTACGTTAAAACCTCCTAGGTGGAATTATAGCATAAAAGTTTGTGTTTTAGTTTGAATTGGTTTCCTTGCAACTTAAAATTGTATAGTCCCATAGTAGGAATGTTGTTCTAGGGTGTGGACCTTAAAACCAAACTCTTGCTAAATAATATAAAAAAATAGTTTCCTAGATAATTAAAAGGTATTACCTTTATATTATCTCCAAAACTTTGACACATTTAACATATTAAAAGTCTAGCTAGTGTCCTTGTGATCATTGATTATACTAAACATTAACTTAAGCTTAAGGATGTAAGACCTCTCTTTGCATGTGACTAATACAACCTTAACTTGTCATATATTTCTCCTAAATAGATGGTTAGATAAATTGCGAGTGATATGAAGGTGATTGTCTAACAGTAACCTTATAATTTATTTTTACTTTATGCTATATCATTGTTATTCTACTTAATGAAGATGTATGTGCATGAGAATTATTGTATGAGATTTGAACTTGTAAGATGAATTTGAAATAAGATAATTGTTGTGTCATATTACATTGGAAGAGTAATTAGCTATGTAAATGATTCATGAATAAAGTTACAAAGATTTGATTTACAATTAATGTGGTTTATTATTAGGTCTAACTGTGCTTAATTATGTTGTGCAGGAAATTAAGTGAGTCGATGTGGGATTAACATTAAAGGTCGAGATAGCGATGATGTCGGTATGAGAAGGGAAACCCACTAGGGGAAAACTAGAAGACTTCTTCAAGAAGATATAAATTTGACCCTTTGGGAGCTTAGGAAGAAATAGAGTTGATATGTTAATTGGCTAAGGTTTTGAGGGTTGATATTAAAGGACTAATTTATTTGTGGTTGTAAGGGAATTTAATTGTGTGTCATGTGGGATGTAAGTTGGGGATTAAGGTTTAGAAACCATGATCCAAGTTGAAATTCAGATAGGTTCTTAAATGGGGTCTTTAAAGTGGGTTGTTGATCAATTTCCTTGGTTGGAATACATAAATATAACCTCTAGGGTCTATACCATAGTGGTAGGGGTCAAGTGGGCATGCAATAGTGCCCTTAGGACATGATGTAACCCCTGAAAAGTCCTCATATTGAAGAGTGATGAATTTTGAGGGGAGGATGGGGTGGAAGGATCTAGAGGTTGTCCAAATGCATGTCTTCCTCTTTAATGCAGAAAAGACCCTCATTGATGGAGAAAAGTACACTCCACACCTCCCCATTTGAGAGTTGCAAGTTTAAACTCCTATATAGTTTAGAGAAGAAAAAGAGTGGGGTGTTACCCACTTCTCCTCTTGGAGAACTTGAGTGAAGAGGATAGAAAGAATGAGAAAAATGAGAGAAATCCATCTCTTTGAAAAATGAGGATGAAGATGGCTTTGGTTGGAGAGGAAGGATGGGTACAAGATTTCAGTCCCTTCGTCTAAAAGAAAAGATAAGTTTTTCCTTTTTCATTTTTCCTTGTTTCTTGGTTGTAAGGAGGTGACTTATTTTATGAATCATGTTTGGAAACAGAAAGTAGGGAACCTAGATGCCTGTAAATTGTGCTATGTTAGTTTTATCTCTTTGTAAAGATGAGAAAAGACTCCATTTATCTTTGTGGAGGTTAAATATTTCCTTGCTCGGGGGTATGGCTAGAGCCTATGGGGCTCCATGACGCCATTACGGTAGGGTGGAGAGCAAGCCTTAATCACTTGTGTGTGTCCTCCATTGCATTTATTTTAATTTATTGTTGTGATAGGGAAATCCACTGTTATGATGCAACATGAAAAAGAATGGAATAAGTATGGTTTATTTGATTTGTATGTTTGTTGCTTCATTCTTGAGCATTAATTTAATCATGAGAAGTTTACGTGAGGAAATTATATCTTGCTATGAGGGAAGAGAAAACCCCTATGGACCTATCTTGTAACCTGAAAAGGAAGAATATATATATTGAGATCTCATATTCATTGTTACTGCTGAACCAACGAATAGTTAAAATAATTCTTTGTGTGATGCTTCGATGGGAACAATTAGCTTCTATCAAATGATCAAGTTAAAGGAAACTCTGGTTATGGTTACTGCTGAAATAAATGGGTCTTGAATAATTTATGTTGATAGCTTGCTTAGAAACAAGTGGGGTGAGTTAAATTCTGACAGTAATGCAACTATATTATTTCTGCTCCTAAACAAAAATGAGAAATGTCGTTATACAAGTTTATTATCAAAATAATAAAATAAAATGGTTAATGTATTCTTCTCACTAAGATTTGTTGTTTTATAGAGGAAAGAAAAATAAATAAATAAATAAAGTAGACTTATTGCTTTTGTTTATTTCAGTCTTGCTAAATCTGTAGTCTTTCGTATTTGCTCAGAAGGAAAGAAATAAGAATAATAATAATAAACACAAGAACGTGTCGCATGTTGATAAGTGATCGAAAAATTTAAGATTCAGAGAGTAGACTATAGAAGCAGCCGAACAGGAGGCTTTTATTTGAAACACAAACCCCTCAAAATTCTTGTAAACCCTACATAAAGAAAAAAAGAAAAGAGAACTACAAAAATACTACATAATGTTTATCTAGACCAAGTCGAACCTGTGCACCTGAGTATCTTGTAATAGCCAAAGAGAATAGGGTAGTGAAATAATATGTATAAGACACTGCACATCTTGTGATCCCCTCCTAGACAGGGATGCTGCCCACAATATAGTGTAAAAGGGCTTAGCATCCCTCAAGAAATCTATTACAAATAACAAAATATAATGAAACGAAACAGGAAAAAAGCGTTAGAAAACTTTGCTCCATTGAAAAATATCACGAGAATAAAAGAAAGAGCGTTTTAAAGAATTATGAAATAAAAATAAATTCAACGAGGAAATCATTGTTGAATCTCTTCCTTCTAACAATATGTCGACGTAATAGAAGCACTTTTTGACTGATAAAATCATATTGCTCTTCCCGTGGATCACATTGTCTTTTTTCCATGTCTTGTCCTCTGATATGCCACCCACCAATGGCATCTTAGATCACAGTTTTAAATGGCCGCAATTGTTGGGGGTCTCAGTTTTTTTTCCCACACGTGTACCTTTGCCTTTTTCCCTCCTCCACACCCTTCCTACTTGGTTGTAGGCTCATCAAATAGTTTAGGTTATTTCCTTACTTACATTAAATAATGCTGGTGAATATTATCGATTTCAATGCCCACTAGAAAATAAACTAATAATAAATAGGGAGGAAGCCTCTTCAATGTCGCCTCCTTTCACCCTCGAGGTAACGTGCAGACTACTACTCAGGGTCAGGGTAGGTTGTAAATACGGTTGGGAGTACTAATAGCACCACCATAATCATGTCCAAATAAAATGTTGCTCGATCTAGTGATCGTCATATCCATTGAAAACTTCAACAAGAAATGGTGGTAAGGGGATCGTTCATCTCCATAATGGAAGTAAAGTGCCACTGTTATTTCTCTCTTCTTAATTCGTCATGCCATTCTTAAGCCTCACTATTTGTGTTGGTCATAAAAATCTGAGCACAACTTAGTGTAAGTCGAAGCCATCAAGAGATTTAAATTATTGCGTATAATTGAGGCCTATGTAATTTGGAAGAATTGTTGACATAGTAATATGTTTTTATGTGCCATTGCAAACACATTATGGAGTGAAGGTAGACCTTTGTGCATAAGTAAAAAGGTTATTTCAAATTGATTCTTGCGTACTGGCCATGTATTCAATTATCTAATAAACATTCACCTAATCTATCAACTGAGGTTTAGCCCTTTCCCACATTACCGATCTAATGTCAAGATCATTGGGTTTCAGTGGAAGATATGAATGCTACGGTAAATCAGCACTAAGATCTTTATAGTCAACTTGCCACCAGATCAGTCCAATCACATTAAATACACTTTTCTCTATTTGTCCCTTACTACAGCTGTAGAAATTTTTCCCCTAATGTCCAATGTTTGTTGGGTGGATTAGATAACTGGTATTTGCTGAATTCAAAATTTGTTCTAGTCTGTGCCAGTGCAGCCATTGTAGGGGCTGTTAAAAATGTTTAGCACTATAGCCGCATAGTATTCACATTTGAAATGATTAACACAATTATTTCCTTTAATAAGCATAGTGAATAACATTACCCGAGAAATTTCCAATTAACGCATAAATATTTTTAATGGGAATGTTGATAAACAGTATTCACGTGGTCCTCCAATTATCATTTCGTCCCCTCTTGAGTATTCACCTTTAGCTTATAAAATCCTTTGTGGAAAAGTTTGCATATCATTTACCTTCAATAAAGAAGACAGAATATTCCCATATTCTAAAAAGGAAGGGGTTGGATTAGTTTAATTAAAACTATGCATAAGGACAAAGTTTAGTAATAATAGAAATTCTTAAAAAAGAAAATAGAGCTAAACTCTTCCTTATTTGTTCTTTGTTCCCTTTTTTCCTTTAAGGGAGAATAATAATAAGAAATATGTAAATAAATTTATATATAATTATTTGCTTGCATTATGTTTTAATCTTATGATTTCTAAATTTATCTTTTGTGTAAAATAATAATAATAATAATGTAAAAATAAGAAAACTTATATATAAATTAATTTATCTAGATAAAGGTAAGTAAATAATTAAATTAATAATACATAAGAATAAGTAAATGAATAGAAATATATAAGAATTAAGATAAAGTATAAATATCTTAGCCACCTTTGTATTTGAATCTTAAAGATTAGATGTTAATATGGATTTCGTCAATTGGCAAGATGGCTTAATAAATGTAGAGTAAACAAGTATAATAATGTTACATCAATTAATCCATAGGTTTCCAAATAATTAAAGCTAGTATACTCGGGGTTACGCGATCCATGTTTTAACCTGGTATTTTCAACTGCTCAAATATCTTCTTCAACCTTTCACCTTATCGCTTGAGGGTGTGTGTGATGTCCCCCACCCACACTCCTCGTTTAAATACCCATTTCTCACACTTGGGCAACGTTTCGATGACATCGTTGTTTCGACAAATGTCATCTGATGTGTGTTCCTTGTTAAAAAGTGTAATTATGGTAGATCGGATATCAAGCGGTTCATGTTAGAAAATAAAATAAAATAAAATAATTATTGCTTTTTCAAGTGAACATTATGGGCATGACACCTTATTAAACCTAGTGGGAACCTAAGGAGCTTTTAAATTAATGACTGGATGACCTTGGGGACTAGATATTAGTTTTAATAAAATATATCCTAATTGAATTAGACACTTTTGTTATCTCGGTCAAATTTAGGAGTAGGCGAGATGTCGAGGTTGCGAGTGAGACCTGGTAGAAACCATACAACCAATCTTGTAAATGTAACTTTCACACTTGAGCTAAGAGTTGGCTACACGGGGTGTACAACTCATATCATGTTAGTGTTACACCTCAAATGCTTAGAGAGTTGTTTAGATTAATTAATGTTTGTTTTTAAAAAAAAATTATGTGAGTTTTCTTGTCAAAAATTTCAGTCATGACAAAGGAAAAAATCATACAATATTTAAATAAATTATGATTGATTCAAATTAAAGAAAGGGATGGTGAATAATTCAATCATGGTGAGTCCAAAGAACATGGAAACAACACATATAGATTGTGAGTAACAAGTTAATAAGATATAAAATAGGAACATTTGTTTCATACTATATAAAGAATTTATTTGATAATGATAATATTCCTAAAAATCTACTATGATACCTCACCTTGAATAAGGAGAAGAGGTGAATCTTGGAACCAAAGAAGATCCAAGTACATAATCTAACTATCAAGGTCATAATCCACTCAAGATAAATAGATATATTGAGCTTATAAATAAAAATATACACATTCAACTCATAAATAAATAAAATTATACTTTTTCATGAAAATATGAATATATAAAGACACAAAAAAATGTACATCATTAACCACTAAATAAAGCTCAAGCTAAAATTTATTTTATAATTATCAAATATATATTTTTAAAAATAATTAAAATATAATTTAATTTTATACAATATTTAGTTTGAACTAAGCACACTCTAATATAATTCTTTACTTTTAATGTTTTTTTTTTAGAAAACTATTGTTGATCAATGGAAGTAACATACACCAAATATGAAATTTCGCTCCACCTTTACATAAAACCATTGTGCAGTTAATAATTAATTTTAAAAAAATCAATGGATTTTAAGGTATTCTAGCGATTTCTTTCCCTCAAGCTTATTGGCTATAAAATGAAGGCCATAATCAGAAACTTTAATTTTTTTATATAAACAAGGATGATTATCATCTATAAGCTCTAGGACGGGACCCACTTCTTTCTCTTTATGTAAGTTATAGAATGTAGCAATCGATGTTCTTCCGTTGCTCTTGCTTGTCATTGCACGATGTTCAATGCTCTTGTATCTTCCATTACTAAGTATCTAGCATAGTCATCATCATCAATCAAGTTTCAATTTAGTTAATACAATATTATTAACAACATAAAGTATAATATAAAATAGAAGGTATCATAATGAAATGGTATGCAAATATATCTCACTTATTCTATGGAGCCTACAATGCATCTATCATATGGTATTTTTAATAAGAAATATGTATAAATTTAGGTAATGTTTACTTATAATATCTATAATTAAATAGTAAAACTAAATTTTAATTTTATAAAAATAAAAAATGTTTAATAATAAGTAACTTGGTCCACTTGTTATGGCTTGAAAATATAAAAATAGAGAAAATTATATAAAATGTGAACTAATAATCAATGTTATATTTGCACTTGTCACTTATATATTAAGTTGGAAAAAAGTAAACTTAATATGTTTTAGATATAGTCATAAGGTATAATACAAATTCAACTATTTTAACCAATAATATTTGATACAAATGGTCACTAATGAAGAAGATTATACCAAATGGTGTGAAGCCAAAACAAGAAATTCAAAATAAGGTCTAATACAAAAATGGGGGTTGGCCAACTTGTCTATGTTGGTACAATAATGGCTTGCCCAAAGCTAGGCATTTACTTGGGTAACTTTACATAAAAGAATTCTTACTTTGGATAGGCTTCAAAAGTTAGGTTTAAAGAGCCTTCAAGATGTGTTTTGTGTAATCAAGAAGAAGAATTAGTGAACCACTTGTTATTAAATTGTAAATTTACTAATTCATGTTGGCAATAGGTGCAAAAGCAACTTAGTTGGCTTGCTCATTTAACATGTGAAATCCTTTCCTTATTCTTTGCTTGATTAAAAATCTATAAAAATGTTGTTTTCTCCAAGATGTGGAAAATCTTTGCCTTTAAGATTGTTTGCAAGCTTGAAAGGAAAGGAACAAAAGAAAATTTCAAGATAAAGAAATGTCACTTTATTGTTTTCTTTCTATGTTAGAAAATTTTATAGTGGAAATAATTGACAATGCAGTAAGGAATCAAATTTCCAAAAATAGAGCTTTCACTTCTTAGGATAGTGAGGTCATGAAAGAATGTGAAGGCTTGTTAGTACCCCCATTTATGGGGTGGACAAGGTTAAATCCAAAATAAAATCCAATAGAGGGATTCAAATGGGCTCATCCCCCTAAAGGTTAGCACAAGCTAAATTTTGATGGATTTTCAAGAGGTAACCTTGGCCTCTCTAGAGTGGGATGCATAATTAGAGATCATGAAAGAATGCTTGTTGGTTCTATTGTGAAAAACTTTAATCAAGCACTAATAACAAAGCAAAATCCCAAGTCTTTATCCTTACATTTCAATCTTGCAAAAAGTTTGGCATGAATTGATTTTCTATAAAGAGAATCCTTGATTAATATTGATGTCATCCATAAAAATTCATCTCTACATTGGAAAATAAATAATAAATTAAATATTTGCTCAGCCATTATCAAATGTTTATTTTACTATGCTATAATTCATGTTTATAAGGAGGCTAACTGGGATACATATGTACTAGCAAACATGGCAATAGAGTTATAGGAAGGATGTATTATGGAAAAATCTCCATACATGTGGAGATAGAAGGCATAAAATATTTTGTTCTCTCACACATGAATTACCAATGGGCCTTCATAGTGATTTAGAATTAGGTATGCGCTTGCACAAGCTAAGTCAAGAAGAGTATTACAAAGAGTTATGGAAAGTATATGAAACATAATAGTAAAGATTGTGAAGTTACTGCCCTCTTAGTTTTTAAAATTTAAAGTAGCTCTCATTTTTATTATGAGGTAAATAAATTTAGCTATGGGTACCATGGTGGGACTGACAACCAAAAAAAAAGGAAAATTGCTTTTTGAGTGAGATTTCTGATCTTAGATTATGAAATATTTTCAAGGTAAATGTTGTTATTATGTTCCATGTGATCAAGGTCATGTGAGGTGGAACTTTTCTTTCAACTAATAATTGATACAAAGTAAATATAGAAAAAAAATCCATGTTTATAGTAATTCACTTGGAGTCAATGGAAATAATGAAATGTATTAGATTCTATCCAAATATTTGATTGAGAAAAGGTGGAGGAGAGGTCTATAGGCAATATTAGATGATGTTGTAACTAGGTTTAGTTTTCACCTTGGTGTTGGGGTCTCGCAAGTGTTGAACCTAGTTCCTATTGGACTATAGGTCCCATCTATCCTCTCAATTATGGGATAGAATAAAATGATACAAAAACACCAAGCAAAGTGGAAAAATAAAAAATTTAAATCAACCACTAGAGATATAATTGTACAAGGGGTGGATTGTTCTTTCACACTTGAGGTAGGGAGTAATATATATATATATAAACATTTTAGTTTACCATAGATAGCAAATATTTTTGTTAGTTTGTCACACTAGATGGTTTTCCATCAATCCATCCATTAGAATGGCCAAATAGTAAATGTAAAATACTTTGCTTTTAATATTAATAAATGTGGCCCTCCATAATGAAGTCTATAAATCAAACAATATATTTGATATAAATGATAATTAAAAATATATATATATATTTGAAACAGATATTAATATTAATTTATAAAATATAATGATTAATAATAGCTATTGCAAATATTAATTATTATAATTATTTTTTATAATTTTTAAATAATACATGTTCATCTTATAAATTGCTCATTTATTTCTTATATAAAATGCAAGACTCTACCCTTAATCTCACTCATACCATGCGAATTAAATCACTAATAGAAAGCCAAAGACTAATTAAGAAAGACTCGAAAATAAGAAACAAAGGAGAGAAATTTTCTTTCTGATGAAAAGTTAAAAACTTAAAAAGCCTTAAAAAAACCTGCAATCCTTAAGAGACAAAAAGAATCTTGGATGGTATAAACATGCAGGTCACGAGGTTTTCCACAGAAATGAGAAGGGTGAAAGTGGAGCACAATCAATCTAATACAAGTAGTTTTAAATGTAGAAATTCTGTGTGATTTTTTGGCCTCCTTTACTGAAATGAGAGCTTTGAAAACAAAAATTCAGTGCAAATAAATCTAAAGCGTAAATTTGAAGTGGGCAGTACCTCGAGAAGATCTCCAATGTTGATGACAAGAGCATCTGGGATTGATGGGACAGGAATCCACTCTTCACCTTACGAACTTAAAGACCATCCCATGAACACTCATCATCCTGCAGCAATATGGTAATTCCAGTTCCATCTGAATGAGCACTTAATCCCAAAACTAAATCTGGTCTTGGGCAAGGTGGGTAGTGATTTATCCGTACACTCCCACAAAATTCTCCAAAGCTTTCAACAAAACAATCTGGGTTTATCCCTGCCCCCTCTGCTAACACATTTAGAAGCTTTTTTGCAAGTATTTGTGTCTCAAGAGCATATTCATGCACGGTCTCCCTGAAATGCAAGATTTTTACACCATTAAATTGGTTGGGCTTCCTACATTCAGATTTGAATAGCTTAACTGACATCTTCAAACTCGGCAATTAATTAAATTTACATTATGAACATTTTTAAACATTAGAAAAACTTATAGTTTATATACAGTTTATTACTATCAGTCTTGATATTTTTTATCAGATAAGCAGAGTTTTGAAAGGGCCCCGACTCTTGTATAATAAAAAGATAGAGCATGAAGCACAACCAAACAACAACAAACACCAAAAAATGACTACAAAATACTATAGAAGGGACAGCAAAACTTAAAAGACCAACCAGCCCACCCTAAGTCAGGATGATTTAAAAAATTATTAGTCTTGATGTTAATGACAGACTAGGAAGAAAATTAGTGTAATTCTTACTTTTTATTTTTTCATTGGTAAAAATGGTTTAGGGGAGTCATATCTTTTGTATTATTATCAAAAATTCAAAATTGCATCTGATCATCTCCATTGGAAATCAATAACAGTGAGGTTTTTCTAAATATGCAACTTTTAACCATACACTTATTCAATATTTTGTAATAATTCACTAAAATATCTAGCCCTGTACCATGGTCAAGCCCCCTCCATCTACTATCTCCTCCATCTATGTTTGAGCTATTAGATACCAGTACGAAAGAACAGGTCACGTCTTATAGATTGTGGAAGAAATGTTTATATAATTGTTGTGTTGTGGTTGATGTACTGGTTCTTATGTAGAGGTCTAATAAATGTTAGGTCTCTATGGAAATAACCAGTTTATTGGGAGGAATAGCATAAACAGTCACCAAGTTGTTCATTTAGTGGTCAGACCTTGTTTATGCCAAATTAACAAACAATTCACTAGCTGTTTAGTTTTAAATATTGTGGGAGATCACAACACATAAGTCAATGTGTGAATCTCACTAACCACAACACAGCTATGTTATCAGAAATGAGAAACGAAACCTCAATGACATATTGTAGGAGATCACAACACATTGGCTGTTTATGTGTGAATCTCACTGACCACAGTGCAACTATGTTACCAGAAATGAGAAACAAAACCTCAATGATAACAATAATGTGACGAGAAATAGAACATTTAAAAATTATGTATAAGAAACAAATTATGCGTACACATTTTAATAATATATTTTTTTTTCATAATATTTTTTTTACAATTTATTATTCCTACTCATATTTACTCATATTTATCTAATTATGATAGACATTGTTCTAATTAATTTAGAATATTCAATGAGAAATATCGATCTGCTTCTGTTTTACAAACCCTCGTTCTAACGTGAGACTAAAACTGTGACTGCCCGTTCAAGAGTGAAAGCAAATATCTTTTATGAATTGTTCACTGTTCATAAAAAGTTGGAAACCGTTTCAGCCGTCATAACGCAAAACGGAGTCACTTTTCTGGTAACAGAGCAATGCAGAGACCCGTTTACTGATTAGGGAGTATGGATCATGGAGTGGCTAAAGCTTAAACAGCCATCCAAATGTCACTAATAACAAACATGGGTTGGCTTTACTTTTGGGCTGTGGAGGATCTCCACGACCCTAAATGAGAATATGTACGAGATCTACACATAAACAACTGATATATTAAGCTCTTCCTCTATGATCTATAAGAAAGAGTATACAAATAATAATATTATTGTTCTCTGTTCTTTACCTGAAATTTGCAGTTTTGGGCCACTGGTTTAAGTCCCTGGATTCAACAGGAAGGGTGTACAAGTACATGATATCAGCCCAGTCAAGGCGTTGTTCTTCAGATACCACAAATGCCTGGCCATATCCTTGATTATTTTTCATTTCATACTTGAGCTTCTCTTCCAGAGGAAATTGAAAGAAGCCCTTCGCTACAATTCTCATTCTGCCCATCAGAGACCCAGGAATCCCATGATTTATTACCTGTGAATACAACCATCACAAATCAGAAAGTTAGAAACCAAACTAAACTGGATCTAAGAGTCTATGTAGGCTTACTGTGACTTACTTGGAAGAAACCCCATTCTTGGGCTGCTGATGCAAGTTTTTCCAATTCTTTTGGGTTGTCATGGAGAATTGACATGTCAATTACAGGGATGGATTTGTCTCTGCATTGCATAGAGAGAGCTAGAGATGGCCTGTCCTGCTCAGACGCCAAGTATTTTTCAGGCAGTGTATTGGGATCCTGTAATGCCAATTCCTGCACAATTGGAACTGAAAAACATTTTGGGTTTCCTGTAATGGGATCAATTATCGTCATGGATTTGAACATGTTTCTAAGGATTCACGGCAAGAGTTCAGGCGGAGGTAAAGGCAAGCTTACTCAAGCGAAGGATGCAGAGGTATAAAAGATTCCACGATGCATACGTCTCGTAAGGGGAAAAAAAAAAACGTAAGGTGTAGATTTATTCTAGAGAATAAATTTCTTTATGAAGGTGATATTTAGGTAGGTAATGAAGAAAAGGACAGTTCTCTGAATGAATCTGTATCTTGCCAATTTGGATATGCATTATTTTTTAATGACGTATTTAGATAAAGAAGGAAAGGACAGATTTTCACTTGTTTGTATAAAGGAAGGACGGACTGCTCTTTGGAATGAATTTGCATCTTTTGAATAAGAATATACATTATTTTAAATAGAAAATTTATAGTAAAATGAAAGGACAGCTTTCTGGAGGGAAACTGCACCTTACAAATTCGGATATACAGAAAATTTATTGAATTGAACAGTAATTTTATTTAGATAAGGACAGGACAGCTCTTTGGAACGAATCTGCACCTTATGAGCTTGGGTATACACTATTTTTTAACAGGAAATTTGCTGAATCTGCACCTTCCATGTTTGGAACATTGCGGCACTTCAAATCTTAGCATTTTCGTGGTAATGATGGATACCTAAATTCTTAGAAATTTTTCTCTAACAATACTTAGGAAACCATCGTAATCAACATCATCCAGGGGTGATCTGAGGTGTATCGGCCAGGAAATAAATAAATAAATAAATCCAAACTATAGTTCCTAATAAAACACCTAAAATGTGTGGGCCATGATGATCACGACACAATTTGATTTTTTTTTGTAAGTTTATTTGGAGAGTAGTGTATATATGTAGTATAAGTAGAATAGGTGTGAGGTTTTGATTTTACCATGGCATAATTGAAATGAGGAATCACTTTTATATATCTCATAAAATCAAAGGGGATTCCTAGGTAAGTGGTGACTACATATTGAATGACTTTTTATTCCGATGAGATCCATAGTTGTACGAGACCCTGATTTGGTCATGAAGAATTTTATTTTGTGCATTACCAACTAAGAGTCTAAAATAGAACAATAGATATCATTCACTTCAAGGATAATTTTTGTGGGCGAGTTTTGGATGAATTTAAGAGGTTATTGGTAAAGTGGAAATTAAGCACATGACTATCATGGGGGAGGGATGACTATCATGGGGGAGGGCTATATCATTGAGGAGGTTGTTGGAAAGCTTTTTGTAAGGGAAGTCATTAGAGGCCTTTGTCGTGATGACATATTGATAGGGAGTATTCTTATAATTAGTCATGTTTATATTTTCTATTGTTGTTAAGATTAAGGTGTCTTCAACCTTGTAAATCTAATGTTATTAAATGTGATCTAACATGTTTGTCAAGGTGTCTCTTGGGGCCTAGAGTGTTAGTGAAAAATAATTTGTAGTAATATTTCACCTATACTTTGTAAATGCATTCAAAAGGGATGAAAATGTCCATTGACAATAATAATTAATTACTTGTGACAATATTAACCATCTCGTCAAGTCAGACACTTGGAAAGGAGGGAAAAGGTGTCTCTTGGTGTTCCATGTAGGTGACTATTAGCTTCCCCACATTGGGTGATTAGAAAGGAGAGAATATATTTCAAGGTGCCAAAATGAGTGACTTTACACATTATGGAGGCAATTCCAAGGAGTTCAAGAGGTTTTTGGGTGTCATGGTTTACCATGGTATCATCACTTCTAGTGGTGTGTTTCTTCCACATTTCATGTAAATTAGAGTCTTGGTATGGTGGTCAAATATGCATGTTTGATATTTTCATTGAGTTCACAAGACCATAGGTGTTGTCAAATTGGAGTAAAAGGATTCAACGAAGCGTGTTGCTTTGTAATCTTTTTTGAAGAAGATTTAATACATACTTGGCCTCTCTTCTTGGTGGAGCTTTTTTCCACATAACTATTATGTACAATGTGTTGTTCTCATATGGTTTGCTAATTTCTTATATTTCGTATTTTAGTTCCTAAATATATTAATGGTATTCTACAATTAAATGCACTTAAGTGAATGGTGTTCCATAAAAATATACTTCTTTATATTTTTGCACTTAGTTTTAAAATCATATATTTTAGTAGTTTACCTTTCTTATTCCAACATTTGATATGAAAGCTTGGCCACCTTTAGTTCTTATGGTTGGAAAGGATTTTTGGGTTGTAATGGGAGTTTTGCTTAATTTTACTTTGTAGGTTTATGTGTGGAAGCCATGGCTACATCTACATCTAAAATAGACATTGAGAAATTTAATGGATCTAATTATGATTTGTGGAAGCTAAAGATGGCGGATCTGCCGAAAGAGAGACATCAATGGATGGTGACAAAAAAAAAAATTAAACTTGAAAGTATTGACCAAGTTATGGGACAAGTTGTGTTTTTAATGGAAAAAGTTAGGTGAAATCTATCAATAGAAAAGCCTTGTGAATAAATTATATATATAAAAAGAAATTTATTTTCTTTGAAAACGAAGGAAGGTGAATTAAAGTAGTTAAGCATTTAAATTCATTTAATTTAATTTTGATTCAAGAAGTCTCTATAGATGTTAAGATATATGAGGAGGACAAGTGCAATACGCTTCTATGTTTGTTGTCTGAGTCATTGAAGAGTATGATTTTTTATATTAATGCTAATTTAACAAATCAAAAGTTATATGTCCTTGTTGCAACTTTGTTGGCATAGGAAATAAGGAAGAAATCCATTGTGGATAGTATTGCATATGCTCTTCATGTCAAGAGAAGTTTCAAGGAAAGAGGAGGATCTGAGGATTTAAACACAAATGGGTCTAAAGAGAAGTCTATGTATCAAAGTTGATATAAAGAATAGAGTGAAGCACGTTAGAATAGTAGTAAAAGGGGACATGTGAAAAATAAATGCAAAAATACGAAGGAATTTTTTTGGGACAAGAAAAAAGGAAGAAAGCCATTATGGATGGTACCACATATGCTCTTCATGTCATGGGAAGGTCCAAGGAATGAGGAGGATCTAAGGAAAACGCATATGGGTCTAAAGAGAAATATATGTCTCAAGATTGATATAAAGAATAGATTGGACTGTTGGAATAGTAGTAAAGGAGGGTGTGAAGAAGAAATGAAAGAAAAAGGAACAATGGGATCCCTTCACAAAAAATTCCTTAGATGAAGATAGTAAAGCCTTACATCTTTCTTGCAATATTATGTTTGATGATTATTGATTGGTTAACTTAGAATGCTCATACCACATGAATCCTCATAAGGATTAGTTCTCCTCATATGAAACATATGATGGTAGGGAGGTGTACCTTGGGGAAAATAATTCATATATAATAGTTGCATAGGAAAAGGTATAATTGTGTTTCACTAATGGGAGGAAAAAATGCCTCTTAGGTGTTTTGCATAATCCTAGATTGGTGAGAAAATTAATTTCTATTTCTATTTTGAATGATTCAAGAATACATGTAACATTTCATAAGAGAGATTATATGTTGGTGATAAAAAACTTGGTGGTGGTGAAAGGGTCAAGAATAAGAATGTTGTTTAAGCTCAATTCTACTACTATTTTCAATTCTACCCATGTAATTGAAAAATATGAAAACACACATATATTTTGACATTGTATATTAGGCCACATAAGTGGAATTTTGTTTGAATAAAAGTTTGGTTGATATTTTTCCTATTCTGATGAGTATTTTTTTTTTGTGAGAATTGTGTGATTGGTAAAAAAAATTAGATCATCATATCCTTTAGAAAATTATGAAGAAAAGAGAAAATAAGAAATCATTCATACATTTTTTTTTGGTCCTAAAGATGGTGGTTCTATTAATAAATCTTGGTATTTTGTGATCATTGATGATGCCTTGAAAGATTCACCTAGATTTATTTTATGCAAGATAAATATGATTTTTTCACTAGGTTTAAAGAATTTAAATCTTTAGTAGAGAAATAATTAGAGTGTAAGATAAACATGTTGATATTTGATAATGGAGTTGAATATTATTCTAAGGAATTTCATAAGTTTTGCAAGCATACAAATATAACCAGTCAAAAGACTATTCCATACACACCTCAATATAATGGGGTGGCAAAAAGGATGAATTGGGCCTTTATGGAAAAAGATAGAATTTTGTTAAGTGGTTTACAAATGGATGGATTATTTTGTGTAGAATTAATGAATATTTATTATTACTTGATCAATAGATCTCCTCGTAAGGATCTTTATTTGAGAACTTATGAAATGGGGATAGGTAAGAAACCTTCTAGTTCAAATTTAATGATTTTTAGCTAGGATTCTTATGTTCATGTGCCTAAATAAAAATAATCTAAACTAAATTTAAAAGCACATAAATTCATCTTCATTTGATATGGTGAGAAGGTTAAGGGTTAAAATATTTTGAATCCTCTAGCCTTTAAAGTTGTTTATTCTAGAGATGTAACGTTTAGGGAGTTTAGAGTTATTTATGTTCCTAAATAACCAAAAGATAAAGAAGAAAACAGATGGTATATTTTGAACTAAAGAAAGTAGATGCATATGTGGAAGAATAAAATGATGGATTGGAGGATGGAGATAAAGATGGTTCAAGTGGGAGTTTTGAATGTGATCAACTCAAAGAGGTAGAAGAAAAAGAGTCATAGTTCCTTACTCCACCCTCAATAAGATGCAAAAGACAAAATAATCCACTTGATAGGCATAGCCCACCTAATTTCTATTTTGTATTTACTTTGTTTAATATTGATGATGAAGCCAAATTCTATAGTGAATCTATTTGATGATGATGAGCCTTAGAAACAAGCCATGCGAGAGGAGATGATGGATCTAGAATCATGTGAAACTTTATAGTTTTTTTCTTTTTCCCAAAGGAAATCCATTAGTTGTAATAGGGTCTATAAGACAATTCATTAGAAGTGTACAAGGCCAAACTAGTGGCCAAGGGCTAAGTTACCATAGAGAGAGTTGATTTGGAAAAATGTTCTCTCTTGTTGCTAAATTTTCCTCAATTAGGTTTCTTTTATCATTATTTACTACTTATTCTTTTGATATTGAACAAATGAAAGGTAAAGCTATATTTTTACTTGGGGATTGGGAAAGGAAATTTGTATGCAATAGCCTGATAAATTTATGGTGAAAGGGAAGGAACACTTGGTTTTTAGGTTAAAGTGGTTCCATTATGGTATAAGAAAATTACCTTATATATGTGGTATCAAATTTTGTCTCATTTGTGTTGAATTTAGGTTTTGTAAGAAGAAAGGATGATCATTATATTTACACTAAATTTACATTGATGATAATAAACCAATTATTGTCTTGTATGTGGATGACATATTTTTTAGTAACACCAAGGATATTATTAGCAAGCTAAAAGCTCATATTTTAGGTTATTTTTAGATGAAATATATAGGTGCAACATTATACATACTATGTATGAAAATCAAGTGTGTGAACACATAAAACTTTGTCTCAAAGAAAGTATGTGAATACTAATTTGTAGAGATTTATTATGTAGGACTTTAAGCCAATTATAATTCATTTAATGTTGGCACTAAGCTTACTTTAGATATGATTTCTAAATGTGGATGATTTAGATAATATTTATAACAATTCATATGCTATTACAATTGGTAGCCTAATGTATGCATTAGTTTGCATTAGGCTATATATTGTCCAAGTAGTGGGAGTATTGATCAAGTTTATGTCTAATTCTAGTACAGAGCATTAGAATTATGTGAAGATGGTACTTAGATATTTAAATGGTACTTCTAATTAAATTATTTGGCTTATTATGGTATTGAAACTATAGATAAGACATTGGACATATAAGGTTTTACCAATGCATATTGGGCTAGTGATTTGGATAGTTGGAGATCCATTAGTGGCTATGTTTATGCTACGTTTGGTAGTTCTTGATGAGTTAGATGAGTAAGAGGTAGTCTATAATTTCTTTATCCACTGTTAAGGTAGGGAATATTTCTACAACTCATGACTCTAAGGAGGTAGTTTGGTTGTAGATATTTTTTGTAGGTATTGGTTTTGATTGTAGAATAATTTATATTGGTTATGATAATTATATAGTACAATATTTTTAGAAAATAATCCAATGTATAATACTTGGAAAAATAGAGTGGATGCTTAATACCACTTTTTTTTAGAAATGATATCAAATGGATATGTTATGTTGAGGAAGGTTGACACTCGAGAGAATTTCATAAATTCTCTTACCATACCTATGAGAATAAAAAATATCTTGGTATAGAGAGGCTATAGGCATAATTTCCTATAACTAATTACTTTTGTGTTCCTATGAACATATTTATAATGTATGACATCAATTTAGATAATGTTAGGATTAAGGTTCCATAAACTTTGTAAATCCTATGTTTTTTAATTTTTTCCAATATCTTTCTCAAGGTGTCTCTAGGGGTATAGGGTGTTAGTGAAAAATGATTTATAAAAAATATTTCCTATAGTTTGTAAATACATTCATAAGGGATGAAGGGGTCCGCAAAAAATAATAACTAATTACTTGTGATAAAATTAACTATCTCCTCAAGTTGGGAACTTGGAAAGGAGGGAAAATGTGTCTCTTGGTATTCCATTTAGGTTATTGTTAGCTTCCCAAAGTTGGGTTCTTGTAAAGGAGGAAAAGGATGTCTTTTAGGATTCCAAAATGAGTTATTTTACACATTCCAAGGGAATTCCATGAGTGGGAAATTTGGTTTTTGCAAAAGGATTTTGGGTATCATGGTATGAACACCTCTCATTTTGGAAACTTATAGTGGTATTATTCTTCTACATTTCTTATAAATTAGAGCCTTGGGATGGTGTTGTCATATTCCTTTTTAAAATATTTTCATTGAGAGTTTATAGGTACACAAGTTTTGTTATATTGGAAACAAAGGAGTGAATGAAGTGTGTTGCTTTTTAACCTTGTCTCAAAAAGATAATACATACTTGACTTCTCTTCTTGATGGATTTTTTTTCACAAGGCTTTATCCACATAACTATAGTGTATTATGATGTTCTCATGTGGTTTTTTTTATTTAAACTACTAAATATATTAATATTATTATACAACTAAGCACACTTAATTTAATGGTTTTTCATGAACAAGCATAATTAATATTATATTTGTACACCTAATTTTATGTTTTCATATTGTATTAATTTAAATTTCATATTCTAAAACTTGTCTCCCTTCTAAAGTATGTTATTAGCAATTGAATCAATTGATAAGGTGGTTATTGTGGGCTAAATGGGGTGATTTCAATATGAGCTTCTTATAACTTTGTGTAACCACTACTTTCAACCAAAATATAAGGAAGGATTAGGTATCATTTTTGTACTTCCCCTTAAAGAATATCTAGTGGTTCTCCCCTCTATCCCACCCTCTCTGAACATCTTAATGCCAAAAATAATTTCTCCCTTTTAGCTTCAACATGGCATGCACTTAAAAAACACCTTTGACACTCCACTATGAATAAATAGGCTTAAATTACAATATGGAAATTACTTCACTTCAAAATACCTAATGAAAACCACTTGAAGTTTCTCACATCTAAACTTTATCCTTGCTCACTTTGAAAAATAGGAAAGCTTACTATATTGGTTATTTGGATGTGCCCCCATGCCAATATTCTTTGGTTTGTCCTCTCCTCCTCAATCCTCACCATATTTATCCACAATATTTCATGGAAATTTTCTTGGTTTTATTTCCAAAATATTATTTGAAGTATGTCATCAATTGATTATGGAATTCCTCTAGAAACTCCATTATCTTGCCATGTTCTCTAATAGAAGATATTCCCTAGAAGTTTAATAAAAAATTAGTAACCTCTTATCTTTATAAATTGAAAACTTATTGGGTCTTTCCAAGGAAAATGCTATTATTCTCATATATCACATAATGTAGGTTTTGACCATATCATCATAATTGAAAGAAGTGGAATTGAAATATAAAATTCATGATTCCAAGTATATATACCTAACTAATAGTACCATTATTCTCTCTTCTATTGGTGATAATATCTATAAGAAAGGTATAGTAAATTTTACTAACCACCACTAAATAAAGAACATATAAGTGATAGTCAAGAGGTTGGCTAGTTTTGAAGGAATCTCCAAAACTAAATAATAGTGGAAGATTTCAATTGATGATTCCATGCTTATATACTCTCCTCTATTTTATTTTTCTAGTGGTGATCATGAGTCAACCTATGTCAATTTTTAGTTTATGTGTGTTTATGTTTACATCATACATGGGCTCATAGTTATTATTTTTTGGCTCCTTTCTATATGATTGTTGGTATGTATGGCTCCCACTCATGATGGGCCTAATATGTGATGTAGTATTTAGTATCATGCCTTTGTAGTTATGTATCTATTATTGTATGTACATAAAAACACCTTGGAATTATATATTTATAAATTTTATTCTTGAAATTGGTGGAATTAAAGTATTGGAGGAGACATAATTTTGTGGAATGTGTTATTTGTAGACTATAAATAGAGTACAGGTGTGATCTTTTAGTTGATTTAATTTATAGTGTTGGTGATCTAAATTGAACCTCACAATCCTAGATAATTAATTCAATCCCTAAATATAGGGACTTACAGTGCTAGTTTAGACTAATGAGGCAAAAATCATGATTAGATTATAGGCGATACTAGGTCAATTGATAATAGTGGGTAGCTCTTCTACACTTTTAGATTTCTTGGTTCAAGGAAGGTGTTCCTAGAGATATTTTACAAGACAATTAAAGAGAAATGAAAATACATTAATCCATTCAACATCATCACATCCTATGTATAAGAATATCCCAAATATTTTTAATTAGACATTCCTTATAGTAACTTAGTAATATTATAGACCTAAGGAATTCTTTACGAAGCATATTATAATTGGTTTTGTATGAAAATAAAGATGAAAATAAAATTTTCTCCACAATGCGACTTTAAAAATACATGATAATATTTTATACATAACATATGAATATATAAAAATACATAATACTTTAGAGATAATTAACAAGTGTAGGATCTCAAAAGATATTGCTAATTTTAACACTACTAGATTATGTAAATTGGTAGGACACTATTAGACCGGTTTAGTGAGTAGATTAAATGAATTTTAAATGGTGGAATGATTAACTGATAAGAGATTGATGCCTTAAACTATTAGTGATAAAGTTACTATTTGACATCTAATATAAACAAATATGCAAGTTTAAGCCTATTAGTAAGATATTTATCAATATTTAATAGAGATATAGAGGTAAATTTTAGAATCCCATCAAGCTAGCTACAACTTCATTAAAAACACACTTCTAAATATACTATAAAATTGACATGACCAAGAATAGTTCAATAATCCATAAATAAATAAAAATATTTTGCATGATATTATGAAAATAATTCCTTAAATAATTTGAGAAAGTCTTACAGTTTCTATAAAAATTAAGTAATCAAAATATAGCACTGGAACAAAAAAATGTAGCCTCAAAGATATATCCTTATCACTATGGATACACTTAGATCATGGAGAGGATTTTTTGTATGCAAGCACCTTCTCTAGATTTATAATATATGAAAGACATAATAAATAATCTTAAACTACAATATTGATACCCTAGAAAAACCAAACTAAAGGATACACTAAGTTAGTTTTAGCACCCTCAATAGACAGAGATCCAATAAGCCTTGACTTCATCAAAATAGATAGTCCATTATGGACCGCCCTAAACTCCATGTGCACTTGACACTTATATCAATCTTTTATAATCACTTATTGGATTTCACTTCAATTGTATCTTCAATAAATTTTCTACAATCACCTATAATTTATAAATTTATGTTTGTACTTATTATACATAACTATTCAATTCTCCAAAACTTTAAACATACCCAATCTAGATGTAGGGAATGAATTAAATTTCTAAAGGTCTAGTTGTGAAATTCTCATGTCCATATACACAACATGAAATAATTTTATATTTGTTTTTATGTAGAATAAATGAGAAGGTTTTTAGTTGATATACATGCATGGTATCTACAATAGTCAACTTCCATTAATTTTGGTGGCTCATAAATGTTTACAAGGTCACCCACACTTTCAGGACTTAGTTCCACCTTAATATTTGTAACTAAAGTGGGAAAAAAAATCATCACTTCTCTAATCACTTCTTAAATAACACAACACTAGAAATTGGATTTACCTCTACAAATATGTGTTATTTCATCACCATATTACAAGAAATAATTTTGAGGAATTTGCATTTACGGAAATCTACAAGCCTTTTCCCTTCTAAATTCACTTGTAGCTAAAAATATTCTTTGAAAAAATGTTATACTTGTTAATTTTTTACTAAAATAACCATAGGAATCTTTAGTGTGCTAACATCTTTGAATTATGGCTCTATATCAATGGTTCATGTTGGTTAAAAAATGAGCTATAGTTGAAGGCTTAATGTTGAGGGAAAATTCATTCACAATTCTTTTCAACCATTTTTAGTAAATGGAATACAATGTACATATCATACATATTAAACATTACTAAGTATCTTCAAAGAATGTAGTCATGCTTTGCTAAATAGACTTGGTGGATCCACTGAATGTGCCTCCAAGTATGTCACTTAAGTTCATGTGGTATTCCCGACTATTAAATAGACCTGTGGATATGCTAAAATCTATATACACTACTCTTATAACCAATAGGAACCATCTATGTGCTACCAAGTGTCTTTTTAATTCCTTTTGAACCATCACTTTGATTATTAATGGTGAATGGGGAAAGAAAATAAAAGGGCCCCATCCTTTCTTTGTATGCTATTACCTATGATATTTGGACACATCACCCTCTTTTAATACATGACCAAGTATAAAATATTTAATGTACCTTTACTAAATAGATCAATGGGACCCACTCCCTATCATTATAATTATACGTGATTGTATTCTATTTGATTTCAAACTAGCCACCTAATCCACACGTTAACATAATGACTAACAAACTAATACCTTCAAACAATACATATGAGAGTATATATATGAGGCACACCAAGGTTGATGATGTGGAGATATTGGATCATCGGGATGGAATATAATAACATGTATAGCCCAACCCTCTATTAAGTTGTGATCAATAGAATGTTGTCATGTTGCCTATATGTTTTGTTCATTGGGCTTGCTAACTACCTACAAATTGGATGACCTAGATTGATGATCAACACAGACTAGGGTTTAAACTCAATGGAAAAAGGAACATGCATTTTTTTGTCATTTTATTACTTCTAATAATATTTTAACATGTGTCTTTCGAGTGAAATACCACCATTACTCTAAATATCCATCATATAAACTAGACATGCCAACCAAATACAATCATTGGACCAAAAGGAAAGTATGGATTCTTCATGATGTAGGTCCTTGTTAATGATAAATACCTACTTCCTAACCAATAAGAATGGGAAACATATGTATGTATTTCCAACCACACCACCTTATTTTCTTGGACAACCCATTATTACTAACATGGAGTATTTCACACCATCGAGCAACAATATTATTACCAACCAAGCCTACTATTATTTCCCTAGTATCTAGTACATATTTATTGCATAAATACGAAATGAACACATAAGTGATCAAAAATTACCTCTAGCAAGTCACCACAAGAATATTAATTAGGGACTAAAGGAAATGACTTAGGCATTGTTGAAACAAATTTTCCATGACCATAAAATAGGAAGCTTGACAAAGGCACAAAAATGACAAAGTTTGTATAGAGACCAAGACACCTGGGGAGAGACTTACTTGAATCATTCTCAACCAAACTAAATGAACCTATCTAGTTAAGAAGCACTCATAGAGCCAAAACACAATCCTTGTGTACATAATTCAAAACCATAAGGTGGTATTGAAGGTATACTTTAAAGATTGAACCTTGAAATTTTTAACAGAAATATTATCAAGAGCCCTATGTAGAGGCATAATCTCATTATATTTAAAAAAATGAATTAAAGGAATAAAGTGGGTGGTTATTTTATGTTATATAAATTTCAAAATAAAATGTAGGAAATAGAGAGACCAAAAATCATTCCAGTATTTAATTAACATGGTGAATTATAACTTAAAATTTCCATTAAATTTTAATTGAGGTAGTGAATTAGAACATATAGTTTCTATATAATTTAAACCTAGGTAGAAAATTAAGCTTAAATTTCCCATAAGCGAGGTGGAAAATTAAATCCTCATATTAATATAAATTTATAATTTAGGTGGCAAATTAGAACTTCAGTTTAAATAAATTTACTAGCATTGTATATATTTAATAATATATAAAAATACATCGAGAGATATCCTTCTCAATGAACCTATTTTTTAATCAATTTCTCACATAAAAGTCCAATATGTGCCTCGAGAAGGATATCTCTTGCTTTATTTTTATCTATATTATTAAGTGTGGGTGTGTGTATATATAGATGCTAGTAGCATTCATGGCTCAACATGTAAAATATTAAATGAATTAGGGTTAGGGTTAGGGTTAGGGTTAGGGTTATAGTTAGGGTTAGTTTTTAGGTTATAGTTAGGGTTAGGGTTAGGTATATAGAGATAAAATTAGGGGTAGGGGTAAAATTAGGAGTAGGGTTAGGGTAAGGGTTAGTGTTGGGGTTAGAGAGAATTAGGATTTAAGGTTAGAGATAGTATTAGGGTTAGTAGTAGGTTTATGAATAAGGTTAGGATTAGCCTTAGTGTTAGGGTTTGGGTTAGAATTAGGATTAGGATTCTAGTGTTAGGGTTAGATAGGGTTAGAGATAGAATTAAGGTTAGGGTTAGGGAACTTATGGTTTGGGATAAGGTTAGGGTTAGGGTTAGGGTTAAGGTTATAAACATAGTTAGGGTTGTGAATAGTGTTAGAGTTAGGGTTAGGATTAGGGTTAGTGTTGTGGATAAGGTTAGGGTTAAGGTTAGGGTTAGGGTTAGAGTTATAGTTAGGGTTAGGGTTATGAATAGGGTTAGGGCTATAAATAAATTTAAGGTTATGGATAGTGTTAGGATTAGGGTTATGATTAGGGTTAGAGATATAAATAGGGCTAGGAAGAGGGTTAGAGATAGGGTTAGAGATAGAACTAGGCTTAATGGTAAGGTTATGGTTAATGTGTTTGGGTTAGTGTTATGGTTTGGGTTATGTTTAGGGTTAGGGTTAGAATTAAGGTTAGCGTTAGGGTTAGGATTAAGGTTAGGGTTGGGGATAAAGTTATGATTAAGGTTAGGCTTAGGGTTAAGGTTACAGATAGAAATAGGGCTAAGTTTAAGATCAGAGATAGAAATAGGGCTAGGGTTCGAGTTAGAATTAGAGTTTGAGTTGAAGATAAGGTTAGGGTTAGCGTTAAGATTAAGGTTAGGGTTAGGGTTAGAGATAGAATATGGGTTAGGGTTAGGCTTGGACTTTGAATTAGAGTTAAGGTTGTGGTTAGGGTTAAGATTAAGGTTAGCATTAGATTTATGATTAGAGATAAAATTATGGTTACAGTTAGGGTTAGAGATAGAATTAGGGTTAGCAATAGGGTTACGGTTAAGGTTAGGGTTAGGGTTAATTTTAGGGTTAGGGTTAATGTTAGGGTTTGGGTTATGGTCAAGGTTAAGGTTAGGGTTACAAATAGAAATAGGGCTAGGGTTAGGGTTAGGGTTAGAATTATATTTTAGGTTGGGGATAAGGTTAAGGTTAGGGATAATATTAGGGTTAGGGTTAGAGATAGAATATGGGTTAGGGTTAGCTTTTTAGTTAGAGTTGGGGTTGGGGAAAGGTTAGGGTTAGGGTTAGTGTTGGTTTTAGAATTAGTGTTGAGGTTAGGGTTAAAGTTACAATTAATGTTAGAGTTAGGTTTAGGTTTAGGTTTAGGTTTAGGGTTGAGATTAGAAATAGAGATAAGGTCAATAATTCAATTAAATTATTGTTATTTTTAGAATTTATGTTAGGGTTAAGGTTAGAGATAGATTTAAAATTAGGGTTGGGGTTAGAAATAATGTTAGTGTTGGGGTTAGGGTTAGAATTAGAGTTAAAGTTAGGATTAAAATTAGAGTTAGAATTGGTGTTGGTTTCAAGGTTGGGTTTAGGGTTAAGATTAGGGTTACAATTAGAATTATTGATAGTATTATAATTAGGGTTAAGTTTAAGGTTAGGATTAAATTTAGGGTTAGGGTTAGAGTTAAAGTTAGAACTAGTGCTATTTTTATGGTTGGGGTTGGATTTAGGGTTAGGGTTAGAGTTACAATTAGTGTTAAATTTAGGATTACATTAGAATAGTGTTATGGATAGAAATAGGGTTAAGTTTATGGTTAGAAATAGGGTTAGGGTTAGAGTTTCCATTAGAACTAGTGTTAGCCTTAAAATTAGGGTTAGGGTTAGCGATAGATTTAGAGCTATGATTAAGATTAGAAACAGTATTAATGTTAGAATAATTGTAATATATATATTGAATTTTAGCCCTCATCCTAATTGAATCGTAACCATAACCCTAATTAAACCCTAACCATAATCATATTTGTACCCCAAATTTAACCCTAACCCCAAGATTTATCACATAACCATAATGCTAATCCTAATTGAACCCTATTTGAACCTTAACCATAATCTTAGTTCTCTTACCATAATTAAACTATAACCCTAATTGAACCCTATCCCTAATATTAACCCTTACCTTAATTAAACCCTAATCTTAATTAAACACTAGCCCTAATTGAACCTTAAATGAACCCTAACCTTAACCATAAGCCTAGACCTAACCTTAACCCCAAACCAAAGCTTTATTGTAGAACCCTAACCCTAATGGAGCCATAATTGAGCCTTAACCCTAATTAAACTCTAACCTTAACCTAATTGAAACCAAACCCTAATCCTAATTAAACCTAACCTTAACCCTAACTGTAATTGAACCTTAATTGTAATCGCAACCCTAATCCTAACCCTAACCCCAAGCTTTATCATAGAACCCTAACCCTAATTGAAGTTGAATCTTAATTGAACTTGAACTCATAATTGAACCTTGACCCTCATTGGACCTAAACCCTAACCCCAAGCTTTATTATAGAACAATAACCTTAATTGAACCCCAACCCTAACCGTAACGCTAATTAAACCTTAATTTTAACCCTTATTGAATCCTAACCCTACCCTAACCTTAATTGAACTTGAAACATAACCATAACCCTAACTCTACCCCAACCCTAACCCTAATTCTAATTCTAATCCTAACCATAATTCCACCCCTATTTATAATCATATTTTTAACACTAACCCTCATGCTAATGGCAACCTAAATTCTAACTATAACCCTAATTAAACCCTAACCCTAAGGCTAATTGAGTCATAACCTAATTTAACCCTAACCTTAACCCTAATTAAACGTGAACCTTAACTCTAATCCTATTTGAACCCTAATCATAATTTAACCCTAACCCTAACTTGAATATTTCTATTATAACCCAAATTGAACACTAACCCTGACCCTAATTGAATCATAGCCCTAACATAAACCCTAATTGAACATTGATCCTAATTAAACCCTAACTCTAATCCTATTTGAACCCTAATCATAATTTAACCCTAACCCTAACTTGAATATTTCTATTATAACCCAAATTGAACCCTAACCCTAACCCTAATTGAATCATAGCCTTAACATAAACCCTAATTGAACCTTGATCTTAATTAGACCTTGATCTTAATTAAAACCTAACCGTAATCTAATTGAACCCTAAGCTTAACCCTAATTCTAACTCTAATTAAAATCTAATCCTAATTAAACCCTAACCATAATTGAACCCTAACACTAACCATAATTGAACCCTAACCCTAAATTTAATTGAACCTTAATCTTAACCCTTATTAAACCCTAACCCAAATTGAACACCAACCCTAACCCTAAGAGAATCTTAACCCTAACCATAACATTAACCCAAAGACTTATCTTATAACCCTAATTGAACCCTAACCATAACTAAACCCTAACCCTAACCCTAAATGAACCCTAACCATAACTGAACCCTAAACCAAATTCAACCCTAGACCTAACCTTAACCCTAATTGAACCCTAATCCTAAGTCAACCCTAACCCTAATCTAATTGAACCCTAGCCTTAATTAAATCCTAATCTCAATTGTGAGATTAATCAGATAATTTCACACAATAAAAAATTTCTATATGCACCTTCATATCATGTTTAATAAACTATTACATACTTATAGGATTGTCATTTCCTATATTATAAGAAACTCCCTTCAACGACACCTAAATATATGAGTTGTTTTAACAACTCAAATCCTGACAAACACTCATACAACAATACTATATTAACCTACACATGATATTTTAACGAAACACACTATAATATAATATTAAGTTATTTCTCAACAACTTAATATTTATTACACTTATTTATAATGCTATTTTGATTACCTACGTGAACATTAATTCCTAACACCCCCCTTAGTGTGAACATGGGGAGAAATTACATCGCGTGAACTAGAAATAGAATTGTATGCCTACACATACTTCTATCTAGATCTTGTTGCACATGGTCATCTACATACAAGAACTTATCTCACTTTCACTTCCTATGAACTCATCACTTGCCAATCACACTTCCATGAAGTATAGTAGTCAGAGGATCTCTATAGTGAGCTACTCTCCTATACAACTGATTACAATTTCGATGATGTCTACATTCTCCTCTTTTCAAAATTGAACACTTTCAAGTGCAATAAGCCCAACTCTTGTGGCTCATGATCTTGATTCAAATGAAAGGCACCTCTCATCAACCTTTCATGGTTTTCACACAGGTTTACCACAAACTTGGACACAAACAGGAACACATTCATCTATTCTCCTCATATGATTTTTTGGATTATCACTAACTGTTTCAAGATCCATGAACTGCATTAAATACTAGTGCTTTTATTCAATACAATAATTTACACCGAGAGGTTACATGAGGAAATAACTCACACAAAAACAGAAATGAAATGAAATGTCACTAATACTAAAAGCAACCTCATCACTAGTGGTTGACGAGAGGCATTGTTATCCTCCATCCTTTATTGCCTCCTACCTCCAAAATGATATGTTACACTTTATTCACCCGATCTTTTGAGAGCCCAAATAGATTTAGCATGGATGGCCTTGAAAGCAAAACAAGACTTTCAAACATATTTGTAAAACCTATGAGATAATAGGATGTCACCCTCAATTGAAAATACATCCTTTACAATGTTACTTTGATGTGTATACAAAATGTCCTTATGACTCAAAGTATCGAAGATAAATCTTCTCTTAGATACACACTTTTCACATTAATAACTCCTTACAAAACTTCTTGTAATTTTTTTGTAAAAATTAAACCCTTCCAATCTTTAGCATATTAAATGTAATCAAAACTAAACTCTTACTCCCCTTATATCTCCAAATTAAAACTAAATTAATGCACATCTCAAAACAATCATACACACTTTTAAATACCTTGTAGCTATTTTCAATGTCACATAAGCATGCCTTAACTGCAAATAACTAGTAGATTTTTTTTCATTTTCCTCTTACAATGTTACCAATTCATTTACATTATTTTTCAATCCTCTAATGGGGTGATTGGTAGAGAGATTGAATGACCAGTAATGAAGAACCTAATAGTCAAACTCTTCTTCTCACAACCTACAAATATCATTCAATGTTTTGCTTTAAAACTCTTATTAAATATTGCAAATATCTTCAAACAGATTCTAGTTTTTGTTCCCCTATTCACCATCTTTTTGTAGCATTTTAAATTTTTAAATTTCTTCAGCAAATGAAAAAGTTATCGAAATTTTACCAAAATTACGTTAGTCTTATTTTTTTTAAATGTCATTTAAAAAAACAATCTATTTTTTTTCAAACACATTTCAAATGAAATTATATTATGTTGATGGAAGGTCACATATGGAATTTTCCTTCATCTATTATTCTCTGTGTCCATGGTCTTTCTCAATCTCCTTTGCTTTCATATTTTCATAGGCATGGTAATATTACATGCTCTGATACCATGGGAGTATTTTGTACAATAAAAATATTTGATATCCACCTTCATATCATTCAATAAACTGTTACATAATTACATAGGATTTCCATATCTTATATTATAGGAGAACTCCTTCAATGACACCTAAACATATGAGTTGTTTTAACAACTCAAATCCCTACAAACACTCATACAACAATATTATATTAACCTACACATGATATTTTAACAAACCACACTATAATATATTATTAAGTTTTTTCTCAACTTAATATTTATTACACTTATTTATAATGCTAATTTAATCACCCACATGAACACTAATTCCTAATAAATTGAACCCCAACCCTAATTGTATCATAATCCTACATAACTCTAATTCAACCCTAACCCTAACTTTATTTGAACCCTAACCCTAATCCTTATTAAATCCTAACCCAAATTGAGCCCTAACCTTAACCCTAACCCTAATTGTAACCCTAATTAACACCTAATCCAAATTGAACCCTAACCCTAACTTGAAGATTTATCTCATAATCCTAATTGAACTCTAACCCTAACCCTAAATGAACCATAATCCTAATTAAACCCTAACCCTATTAGACTTGAACTCTCATCCTTATTAGATTATTGTGGGGCCCAAGGTTCAATGTTTTCTTATGCTTTGCAACTATCATATTGTGGCAAGAGAATTTAGCTAGCTAGACTACACTTAGCCAACACTTATTTATTTATTTATTTATTTATTTATTTATTTATTTATTTATTTATTTATTTATAAACAAGTATAGAGATTTTCTTTTCATGATTAGACTCTAACATATTGATCATATTTTTTGAATTGTAGTTCATACAAATCTATTTCTTATGAGAATAAATGGTTCATTTAGTGTTCATTATGTTCATAGAAATATTGATAGGTTTGAGGCAATATAGATGTTCTAAGAAATTACCCATCTCAATATTATTTCAACTAAAATATGTTTAACCATACACTTAACTTACTAATTTATTTATAAATATCATTTGATCACTAAAGATCAATCAACTAATCTAATTAAAATTTGAATGATTTAATGGAAGATTTCAATAGTCCCAAAATTATCAAAAATTAGGATGACTTTATTCATTAGATGCTAGAAAATCTCTTATTTTTTTCTTTATAAACTATATAAAGTTTACATTTCCAAATAGGGAATACAATAGTGAAGATTTATTCTAGGCTCGTTGAGCACACGATTATACTGAGAGAGGGGGTGATTCAATATAATACGAACTTTCCAATTTAAAACTTAATCAATCACAACAATAACAACCATGCAAGATCTAACAAATAAGAACACCGAATTAAGTGAAAACCCTTAAGGGAGAAAACCATGAAAAAAATATATTGTTTTTTGCATAAATCTATCTTACAATCTCTGTAGGCACTAACCTACAAACGACACCAATCCCCACTTGTAGAATTTGTAGGCACCAACCCACTAAAGACACCAATCCCCACAACTGAGCACCAACTCAACAAGAGACACCAATCTCTTCTTTGATAGGCACCAACCTTCAAAATCTTCAATGGATGATGGACAATTCAATCTCTTCAATAATTATACTTCCCTTCACAAATTTGATTATAACATTTCTCAACACATATATTCTTCTTCAAAACTGTATATACTCACTTTCACACATTTGCATATATTCTCAAATCTCAAATCTGTATTTATTCTCCTTCACAAACCATCTTCTTCAATAGATGTCAAACTCTTTCTATGTCTTCATAAAGATCGTGCCGATGATATCTTCTTTCACAAATTCGATGTAATCATTCTCTTTCTTACAAATTTAAAGTCATCCTTTTCATATACTTTTATTTTTCAAATTTGTATTTATTCCTCTTTGCAAATCTACATTTTGGATAATGTTCTATATTCTCTCCATACACTCTTCTTGTGTTTGTATGTTATATCATTTTGACTCTACACACTTATTCTTCTATATTCCACACACACATCTTCCCTATATATTTCTTATTCTATTTATATCCTCATGAAGAGAAGCATCCTTTTGGAAAGTGATAACCCTTCAAATAGGCATGCCCATTCCTTATCCCATCATTCCATTTGAAGACTAATTGCCACCTTTATTATTTAATTAAGACATAATCCCTACTCTAAATGAAATGGTTGTGTTTACAATGTGGAATCGCTATCTTTTAAATGTACATATATCGTTGCTTATTCAAAATGGTAATTGTTGCCCATTAAAGAATCTTAATTGTGATATTTAAATCTTTTATGATCGTTGTTTTTTATATTATAGTTAATCACTCCATTAAGTTACTCTCCTTCATTTGGTCGGTCCATTAAATATAATCTTAATTTAATTTATACTTCTCAAGTGGGATTGCCACTATAAGGGGGTTGGCTCCATAATTTTAAAAGTAAATTTATTTAATTTTTAAATCACAATGATCAATATTAATAAATATAATTTTAATTTAATTTCATTGCTGTCTTGTGAAGATAAAATATGTGCTTCAAATATTATGATTAGTGACTTTTGACCTTCATATTCATCCATACGCCTTTGACATCAATGACAATATTGCCAACAAGGCTGTTCTGGAATGAATCTATACTTTTGATTGCACGAGATATTTGGACCAGCACTTCTATTTCTTGTCAATGGGTTTCTCATAGCCAATTTTTTTTCATTTTCCGAGTGTTTGTGTGCGTTGCCATAATTTTGGGAGACCGCCTCTACAATTTTGTGAAAATATTGTGGATCACTGGGAGCAACTTCTACCTGGATTTGAAGAAGATGATGATGGAGGCTCAGAATGGTGAGACTTTCCTAAACTATTCATTGGCATCTTAGTTTTATAGACTTCTCACCTAGTGAGTATGTTTTTCGCTGACTTTGAAGCCGGAGCGAGTTGAAGTGCCATGGAGGAGAGGCCCGGAGGAGATGAACAATAACTTCCCAAAAGAGTAATTGGCATTTATTTGGCCAAATTGCAGGCGGCCATGAGATAGATGACAGTTCAACAAGTAAGGAGGAGCAAAGGCAAAACAAGATATTTGTGAATGACATCATTCCTCTTTGGATTGCTGCAATGGGATATGTAGTGTTGGTTGTTGTATCTATGGCGGTCATCCAACAGATGTTCCATCACATGAAGTGATACTATGTAATGGTGTCATAATACATGTTTTCTCTTGTCCTGACGTTTTGCAATGCATATGGGGCGGGACTAAGAGATCAAAACTTGAAATACAATAATGGAAAGGTGGCATTGTTTTTGTTCACAGCATGGGCAGGGGAAGATCAAGGAGGTGTTCTCATAAGCTTGGCTTTATGCGCAAGGGTGAAGTCTCTTGTCCAACCAACAACCGACTTGATACGCAATTTCAAGACGGCACCTGACGCTTTCTTCACTGAGGTCGATGTTTGTGAGCCAATTAATTAGTAATGCAATGGGATGCATAATCGTGCTGCTAACATTTTGGTTGTTCTTCCAAGCCTTTGACGTGGGAAACCCCATGGGGCAATACAAAGCACCGTCTGCTATTATTTACAGAAACATGGGCATTCTATTTTGTAGACAATTATTTTAGGTTATTTATGTGAAAAATACATATATTGAACTACAAAATCACATAAATAAATAAAAATATGTTTTATTTGAAGACATGAACAAAAGGCATGTGATTCATACCAGAATCACATAAGTAAATAAAATATCTTATATTTTATTTTAAGAAATGAATAAAGGGTATGCAATTCATATATTGGTGTGATAAGGTTGATTTGGAACATAAGTTATCTTAAGACATTTTTTTATTAATCTTATTTTTACTACATATACATATTATAAACTTAGTGATACCTTATTTCTTTCTTTTTTGTAGATTGTAGGAATCAAGTAACCCCCACTATAAACTGCAATGCGTTTGGTAAACTTTTTCACATGACCGATGATGTTGGCACGACACACCCTCCAGTACCATGGGGACAAGGGGAGACTAGACCTTGTGACCTCTTGTTTTCAACAAGATGCTTTAGCTAATCGAGCCAAGGCCCTCGCCCCAATGATAACTTGTTTCTTGTTGAGATTGAAATTACATATTATTAAAGGCATTCCGATTTTGGTCAAGGGACTTTCATTCTATCACTTGTGGATACAATTTATTATTATGTAAGACAAGGTTTTCTCTATAAAAAATTAAAAATCCTATTCTCATAAAGATTCTAAAAAAATGTCTTCAACTTAGACATTTCACATTAATTAGAAGACTTAGTTCATCAACATACACTCCAATATACCATGATACTAGTGCCAATTGGGTTGATGCAACAATGGAAATGGTCCTCCTAACATATTGTGGATGGATATGCTTGCTTTCTTGGCATCCCCTCCTCTCTTCTATAGCTTACTTTTTTCTTTATTAATATCATTCTTTAAGTTTGCAACAAAAATATTCAAGTCAAATATGCTTAAAAATGTGTCTTGAATTGTTTCTATAATTAAATCCTCATTCTAATCATCAAATCATGTTCACCATTTTTTATGGCATTTGTACATGATATCCAAGAAAAAAGTGAAGGATGAACATTTTACGAGAAAAAGGGCATTATTTAGATTAAAAAATAATAACATGAAATGATGGTTTAAATATTTTCTCTATAAAAAGGTTTGGGCCCTTTCAAAAACCCACCTTTACCCATTATAAAAACAATGGTTTAGAACCAAGCAAATCATGGAAACCAGATGTTTATAGAATTACAAGCTCAATAATGATTTCTTATTAAGTCAATTACTATGTTAGGAATGGGAGAAAATATAAAAAACAATAGTAATTGAAAAAAAATCCAAAATCATAAGTAGCCATTGTTGAATCTATGTAAATCTAATTACAAATTTGGATTAAAATGACGAATTTATAAGAGATTTTTTTGAGGACCTACTCAATTGCAACTACAATTATTTATGGATGGAGTTCATGTTAGTTTTCTAAGATCAGATATAACACTCAGAAATTTAATTCAAAATCAGACACAATAACACAACATATACCCTAGGAAAACCCTCCACTTGAGGGAGAAAAACCTAGCAACAATATATCACTTATATATTGAATATCAAGTAATGAACTCCTTTACAATGAGGCCAATTATGAGGCCAAACACAGCACCAAAGTGATACAATATCACTTGAAGATAATACGACACTCTTGATAAATATATTGACCTCCTTCAATGACTTTGATTTGAACTTGTATATATTTGCACTTCCTTGAACTCGAACTATCAAATGCAATAAATCGATGAGATACAATGAAGAAGCATCGAATATATATACACATGATAAGGAAAGGACGCATCTCTTCATGTCGGCCTTCACAAGAGTTGTGTCTCCTAGAATCATGAAGTCGGCCTCCAAAGATTGTATCTCTTCAAGAATCCCGTCTTCAAGATCTCGGCCACATTAACAATGCTTAAATATTAATTGATGTGTAATGATGAAGCGCCTCTTCATCAATCGTTGCCTTACAAATTAAATAGTCGTTAGGCTATCATTTAATTTGTTCTTCATAGAACGATCTAGGCTAGAAGTAGAAGCCCGACGCTGCCAATAACATCAACACTCCCTCTCAACTAGGGAGGAATACTTCCAGCTATTCAAGACATATCACCTCATCGTGATGTCAACCACCATGGCTACTCCCATGTATGGTAAATGTGCACAAGTTCCTATCACGGAATCACTCATCGTGATATCGTCATCTCATCGTGATGTTCACCATGGCTACTCCCGGAGGGTGAAAAGCACATGTACAAGAAAATCATCACGGACTCTCTCACGTGATGTTGTCATGGAGTCACACACATAACATCCACCATGGCTACTCCCAGAGGGTTGAAACAAGGGCTTTCACCTCAAATTTATCTCACAGAGAAAGATGCATTAAACAAGGGCTTACACCTCAAATCTCTCTCACAGAGAGAAATGCATTAACAAGGGCTTGCACCTCAAATCTCTCTCACAGATAAATGCATTAAAGATCACTGATGTTGAGACTCCCTCTTAGCTAGGGCTTCATTCTCCACCATACCAAGCTTGTCTCGAAAGTACACAAAATTTATTCTGGAGAGAGGCTTGATGAGAATATTTGTCGTCTACTCATTAGTGTTGATGTACTTCAACTGGATCGCTTTCCTCAATACCATATCTCTAATATAGTGGTATTTGATCTCAACATGTTTAGTTATGTCATGGAACACTGGATTGATAGAAAGCTTCACACAGCTTTGATTATCACAATGAATGATAGTTGGCTCCAACAATTGTCCAAATAATCCTACAAGGAGCTTCCGAAGCCATACTACTTCTCGAGCTGCCACACAAGCTGCAATATACTCGGCGTCTGCGGTGCTTAGTGCCACTAAAGACTGCTTCCTGCTACACCAGGATATCATCACAGACCCCAAACTGAAGCAACATCCAGAGGTGCTCTTCCGATCAGCAACACACCCTACCCAATCAGAATCAGAATATCCGTGCAACTTCAAGTCCACATTAGAAGAATATCTCAAGCCATACCCAACTATGCCACACAAGTATCTCAAGATATGCTTTGTTGCAACTAGATGTATTTGCCTTGGTTCACACATGAATTGACTAAGTGCACTCACTGCATAGCAAATATTTGGTCTTGTATTGACTAGATACATCAACGATCCAATCAACTGCATGTACATCATGGGATCCAACAGATCTGAACTAGTTGCAGCCTCTTTTAGCTTCTGCAAGTTGGTCTCCATAGGCATAGACATGGATTTGCAATCCATCATACTGAATCTCTTCAGAATGTCAATAGTATACTTCCCTTGACTCAGAATGATCTCACCCAGCTTCTGCCATACTTCTAAACCAAGGAAGTAGTGCATGAGACCAAAATCCTTCATTTCAAATTTAGAAGCTAACTCCTTGCATTTGATAATGAGGTGATCTTCTCCAATAAGAATTAGATCATCAACATAAAAAACCAAGATCAACACTTTGCCATCAATTACCTTGAAGTATAAGTTTGAATCAGCATCATTCTTGGAGAAGCCCAAGCTTAACAAGTATCGATCAATTCTTTCATACCAAGCACGAGGAGCCTGCTTAAGGCCGTACAAAGCCTTCTTCGACCTGCAAACATGAGACTCCTTCCCATGAACCTCAAAGCCATCAGGTTGCTCAGTATATGTACATCTTCCTCGATTACACCAATTAGAAATGTTGTCTTCACGTCCATCTGGTGTATCTTCCATCCTTTAGATGCTGCAATAGCAATGATGATCCTGACGAATGTATAACGAGTAACTTGAGCAAAGGTTTCCTCATAGTCTACTCTCTCTTTATAAGAGAATCCTCTAGCCACGAATCTAGCCTTGTACTTCTCAATGCTCCCATCAGTCGGATGCTTGATCTTGAAGAGCCACTTAGAAGAAACAACAAATTTTCCTTCAGGTCTAGGTACGATGTCCCAAACATCATTCTTGAGGATGGATTGATACTCTTCAGCCATAGCATCTCTCCATACTTGCTGACTAGTAGCTTCCTCAACACTTGAAGGCTCAGACTCAATGATTTGACTCATCAATGCAATATAGCTTGAAAACTTGTGAGGTCTCTTGCTTTCTCTAAATGTTCCTCTCGGGGCTGCAAACCTTTCTGTCTCCTGCATTGTTTGCCTAGCCCAAAGAGGTCTCTTACGACCAATCACAATGTCTGTAGGCCCATCGGTAGGTTCCAAAGGCTCAACTGCATCATCATCTTCTTTAGGATCAGTAGCCTCCCTCTGAATCTCAGGAGTATGGTCAACTTCCAGATCCTGAGGAGACTCTTGGTCTTCATCGTCTATCTCCATATGAGTGCCCTTAGATCTCTTGATGCAACATCTTCTTCAAATGTAACATCCTTCCTAATCTCAATCAATTTCTGACCTGGAATGTACACTCTGTAGGCTTTTGAAGACTCACTGTAGCCCACAAATATTCCCTTCTTGCCAGATGGTTCCAACTTTGTCCTTTTATCTTTAGGCACATGAGCATATATAGGACATCCAAAGATTCTCAAATGACTTACTTCTGGCTTCACCCCTGTGAATGCTTCTTCGGGAATCATGTTCTCCAAAATGTGGTGAGGGCTTCTATTCTGAACATACACAGTTGTCCTAGATGCTTCAGCCCAAAGGAAGATTTGCATATCTTGATCATGATTCATGGCTTTGGCTGCTTCTACAATAGATTTGTTCTTCCTTTCTGCAACAACATTTTGTTGAGGATTGTAAGGGACACAAAACTCCCTCTTAATCCATGCTTCAGTGCAAAAGTTACAGAAGCTTCCAGAGATGTACTCTCCTCCGTTGTCGGATCTCAGAACTTTGATCCTCTTCCCAGACAAGTTCTCTACCTGAGCTTAAATTCGTTGAATCTTTCAAGTACTTCCTCAAATTCCTTAGACTTCAAGAAATAAATCCAAGTCTTTCTAGAGTAGTCATCAATGAAAATAATGTAATACAAGAACCCACTCAAAGAAACAACAGACATTGGACCACATAAATCAGAATGAATAAGATCTAGAATACATTTAGATCTACTTTCACTACTATGAAATGGACCTTTAGTATTCTTACCCAATGCGCAACCTCTACAAGTGCCTTCATGCTCCTGGTTGAGTTTAGGAAGGCCCGTGACCATCTTCTCCATGGTTGGTAGTGCTCGAAAGTGAAGGTGAGCAAGTCTTCTATGCCAAAGTTCGCACGAATTTGATGAATCATGCAACAAAGCCTAAAGTGGACGAGTGCAAAGTCTGTAGAGACTCTCATGTCGAACTCCAATCACCCGAAAATCTTGATACTTGAGTTCTTCGGCCATGCAAGAACTTTACGTTCGGAGAATGCAACTTGGTACCCCTTGTCCTCCAAGGCTGAGATAGAGACAAGGTTTCACTTGATACCAGGAACAAATAGAACATCACTCAACTGTAAGGAGATGTCGGAATCTAGGTGAAGAGAGGAGGTCCCAACTCCTTTCACAGAATAACTTGCATCATCACCAATAATGACTTGAACATTAGAATCTCTCTCCACCAAATCAGATAGATGCTCTTTGAATCCAATGATGTGGCGAGAGGCACCACTATCAATCAAACAAGTGTTGTTTGTAGGCACATTGCTTGATAAAGCAGAATAGAATAGAAAACCACTTGAATCCTTCTGTGGGGAGATCTCACCCACATCTGTAATTAAAGCCTGCTGCTTAGGTCTGGTTGGGCAATCCTTTGCATAGTGACCAAACTTGTCACATCTAAAACATTGAATGCAGGAGAGGTCCTTCTTCTTCTTAGATGTAGGGGCACAATCATATCCTTTATCTCTATTCCTCTTGAAGTAGCCTTTCTTCCCTTATTTTCCTTTCTTCTTCGAGGATTGAGTGGCAAGAACATAAATGTCTTCATTTGTACAGCTTTGTCCAATGCCTCTTGCAGCCAACCTTGATTCTTCTTGGATGCAATCTGCTCTCAAGCGATCAAACTTAGGAAGTTTTGATCTCCCACTGATTCCTTGAATGAATGGCTCCCAAGATGGAGGAAGACGATTAAGAGCCAACATAGCCAAATCCTTGCCATCAACAATATGCCCAATGGTAGAAAGTTGATCTCTCAACTCAGTGATCTTTATGAAGAAAGTGATGACAGAATCTCCTTTCGCCATCTTGATATGATGAAGTTGTTGCTTTAATGCAAGAGCTCAACTTGTGTTGTTGATCTCATACATCTCCTCCAAGGTCTTGAACATGTCTCTTGTTGTTTTCAACTTGGAGATGATTGGCACAATGTGGTCTTTCATAAAATCAACCAACATTTTTTTCGCCTTAGTGCCATTCCTCTTCCATTGTGACTTCTCATTCTCATCGGTTGGTTCGGGAACTTTGCCCTCCACAAACTCAGCTAACTCATTTTCTTCCAAAGCAAGCATGACTCTAAACTTCCAAGATGTGAAGTTTGATGCGCCCTCGAGTCTATCTTCAGTCTTGAGCCCATTCACCATCTTGACAATAAGATAGATGCAACAAAGATGAGAATAAGAGTGGAGGATAGCGCTGCTTGAATAAATCTGATCACGATCTTTTTTATACCCGCTCTGATACCATGTTAGTTTTTTAAGATCAAATATTACTCTCAGAAATTTTATTCAAAATCAAACACAATAACAAAGCATATACCCTAGGAAAACCCTCCACTTGAAGGAGAAAAACCCAGCAACAATATATCACTTATATATTGAATATCAAGTAATGAACTCCTTTACAATGAGGCCAATTATGAGGCCAAACACAACACCAAAGTGATGCAATATCACTTGAAGATAATACAACACTCTTGATAAATATATTGACCTCCTTCAATGACTTCGATCTGAACTTGTATATATTTGCACTTCCTTGAACTCGAACTATCAAATGCAATAAATCGATGTGATACAATGAAGAAGCATCAAATATATATACACATGATAAGGAAAGGACGCATCTCTTCATGTCGGCCTTCACAAGAGTCGTGTCTCCTAGAAGATCATGAAGTCGGCCTCCAAAGACTGTATCTCTTCAAGAATCGTGTCTTCAAGATGTCAGCCACATTAACAATGATTAAATATTAATTGATGTGTAATGATGAAGCGCCTCTTCATCAATCATTTCCTTACAAATTAAATAGCTGTTAGGCTATTTTTTAATTTGTTCTTCATAGAACGAGCTGGGCTGGAAGTAGAAGCCCGACACTGCCAATAACATCAACAGTTCAAGGTTCGTGATATTGAGAAAAAATAGTCTTTAATATGTTGAACTACATTTAAATGGATCTACTAATAAAACCTTCAGCAGAAAATTAAAGGTTTTACAAACATTTAAGAATATCTTAAATGCAAAAACAAATAAAGTTGTCCAGTGCAGAAATTGTGACATTGAAAAATTACAATATACACATTATTTTTTATTACATTCATTTAAGAAATGAAAAAATATATATATATCTAGTGCATCAACCCAACAACCTAGTCGAAAATTCAAAAATGGTGAAACTATATACAAAAACATTAACAGATCATTACGATAATTGATTTAGGAATTAGGACCAATAATCAAATAAGAAAATCACTTAAATGGGACATCTTTGTGAGAGATTGCCCACAAATTTAGTAGTTTCGTTTTTTTAATCTTTAACCATGAACAAAAGAACATATACAAATCCAAAACATTCCATGATTATAAAAGAATATAGGAATATAATTGGTTAAAAAGATTTTAATTTTCCTGTATATTCTTTCTTATAAATGATTTTGGTCAATAGTTAAGATGGGTAAACCATCTTACAGAAAATTAAAATATGACTGCATCCATGTATATATATGCGTATAGAACACACTTCTACAGAAATGATTAATGAGTGTTAACTTCAAATATGCAACTGAAGCAATTAAAACAATATGGCATAGATAAATGTGAGATGAATGGCTAAAAATGTGATCAACAATACAAGGCCAAATTATCATTAACTTCAATATCCCTTTTCTGATGTCTTTACAATGAAGAAGAACATACTCAACTGACAGACAAGATACATATCCACCATACTTACTCTGGCTCACAAATGCATTCTACATGTGTAATTGGTTATTGCCAGTATCGTTTTTGCTTACTGTCTGCCCCAGAAGACTAACCCTGCCAATTTCAGAAAAGATTTGCTGCTCAGGAATTTGAATTCGCTGTGTCAAGTACAAAAGTGTATTGTGTTATAAATATGAATACATTGTGGTATTGACAACCAACAAAATTGGTAAGTGCTCATTGCACATAATCATCAAAATATTCCATCAACATCTTCTATTCACCGTGTATGAACTTATGCACGAATGTGCACGACATTCCACTACTAGCACTAATGTGCAAGGCTTGAAGCACCTAAAAAGGATCTGCCATGAAACAATTTGCAGGTGAGATAATAAATAATATACAATTAGAAAAGAGCAAAGGCTCTTCCATCATGCACATGAGGAAAAACTGAAGCATACAGAAGCAAAATCTCTCCATGCAGTTCAATTAAGTACTTAAATGTTGCGTCAAACTAGAATATGAAAAGGGCTGACACATCCACATGATATTACAATTCATCCTATCATGGTGTCAAGTTATCAACAGCATTAAATAAATCGTGATGAAAAATTGCAGAATCTGATGTATTTCTAAATTGTAACAGCGACATAACAAGCAGAAAGATCAGCCTGTGTTTGCATAAATGAAGAAAGCTACAAACCACATCAGTCCTTCACTTATATTTGGGCAGCTTGAGAAGATGAACACTATTAACAAGTCCTTCACCCAGACCACCAATCTCCTGCAAAATATTTCTTGCATCAAGGACAACTGGATCTGCTGCTTCTTGCTTTCTTTTCTGCCCTGTGTTCTGCACATATGAACTCTAATGTCATGTACAAGCAAGACATCCAATAAATCTCGAAATAGCTAATAATTCTATGAACTAATCTTTTTGATTCAGAATACCAAGTAGATGTGCTAGAATATTTGGTGCTTAACAATATGCTAAGTTACCGGTTCGGGTTCGGGGACGGGTTCGGGTACGAGAACCCGGTATGTGGGTACGGGCAAAATTTTTTTAGGGGTTTGGGTACGTATGGGTACGTGTGTATATATATATATATATATATATATATATATATATATATATAATAATTTAATATATTATAAATCTATATATATGTATTATATATACAAAAAAATAAGAGAAATATAGAGAATTGTAAAACTAAATCATTTCATAGTATGATACTTGATCATTGATCAATGCCAAATGCCAAAGATAAATATTAAATGCCAATTCTAACAGATCTTGCCAACAAGTTTTCCAGGTCTCAGGTCTCTTAACCAAAGGTATTTTTAGAAAAAAGATATTACATTTTGAATATTTGATTCTCAGCATTCTTTGTTTTTCATGGTTCTCCAAATTTCTATATTTATTTGAACTTCCTGAAAATTTTGTCAAATTATCATTTTTGGAATTGGTATTTAAGGGTCATTTAACCTAGTTCTTCTCTATTGCACTACTTATTCTGTCAAAATTCAAGGTTACTTATAGGCATTAACATGATCCGTCTCACTCTTTATTTCTGATTTTTTTAACTAATCAGATATATGCTGTTTCATCTATCCCTGTCAATATGCCACTAGATTCACCTCTAATGAGCCTAGAGATTCTCTTGTTATTCAGAATTTTTAGGTGAGCTTCTGCTTTGGATTTGAATGTAGAACTTTTGCACTTGACCGGATTAGAACAATATCCACAGAAATCTTCAAACCAGGGCTGCTTCAGCTTGAATGCTCCTCCTCTTCTGTTTATGCTAAAAACAGAGCTTCTGTGCAGCTCTTAGCAAATTAGAATTCCTGTATTCATTCACCCTCTGTGTTATACATCACAAAAGACTACTTCTGTGCAAAGCCACTAGCCTCATACTGCCACTCCAAACTTTTTGTGCAAACCAAGATTAATCTACCGCTCACAAAAGACTACTTCTGTGCAAAGCCACTAGCCATTTTAGGGTTAGGGGGAAATTTTTTTTAAAAAAAATGTTTTTTAATCATGTTTGGGCCCATTTTTTTTTGACTTGGCCCGTGGGTTCGCCCGGGTTCGCCTGGGTTCGTGCTGGGTACGTGTGGGTTCGTGCTGGGTACGCACAGGGTGCGTGCCCAGCACTGTGGGTTCGCCAGGGTTCGTGCACCCACGAACCCTGGCGAACCCACAGTGCTGGGCACGCACCCTTTGCGTACCCAGCACGAACCCACAGACGAACCCGAACCGGGTGCGTACCTGAACCGGGTTCGAGGCCTGTGGGTACGAATCCGGTAACTTAGACAATATGATTTCACCAAATTTTACTGGAAATTTATGACATACCAACTAAGAAAGATTTTGTAAGCAAATCATTAACAATTTTCTTCCATGAAAGTACAAAGATTTTATAAGGGCCAAGAAGTGGAAAAGAAATTTTGGTGTTGCAACTGCCAATCAAAATGTTGAATGCACTATAAAACCTTTGCAAATCTTGTAGAATTTGATTTCTCTTGATGTCTAAATTCAGTATCACTAACACTAACATCAGCATCCCATTCAATCTAGAAAACACATCGCAAGGATTATGCAGCTATGAGATGCATAAATTTCTTTATAATTGATTGTTAATCAGTTAAGCAAATATTTCAAAATGTCATGTAGGTATAAAATTAAATAAGTGTGTACTTAGGTTGCCCCTCTTGTTATCAGTACATGTTGAATATGCCTTGATGTACAAAGATGAGTAAATAGGTGGATAACATAAAGGTGAATTGCATAAGCATATATTATTTTTGCAATGATAAATGAATGCTCCGAATATATTTTAATAGTGTTGGCGTTTCAATTAGCACCTCTGGAGTGCTTATTGGAAATGGACAGCTATGCACAGTGCGTAATGACTGCTCTTCAAATTATGGAGGGGAACCTCCCTCTTGTTTGCTGATTGTTTGCATAAAAGTAAAATGGACTAATGTTCCTATCTTTTTTACTCAACGGCAGGACACAAGGGTGCATAAACACAATGCGTTGCAGCTAAGGTTTTCTCTGGTTTCTGCAGATCTTAACTACAACTAGGCTAACTTTTAATCTATCCTATTTCCTCAAGGTAAACAGAGCAAGAGGGCATAGGAGCAGGAATGGAATGGTTGGCTCACTTGGGCCGACCGTCTCTCAAGATGCGTTTGAAGGCTCTGAACTTTCAGATCTATGCTAGAATAAGATCTTATGCAAGCAAACACTCTTACGGTAAGCTAAATCTCAAGATTGCCAAGGAGGAGGAACCCCTGTCTGAGGTGTAGGCTGGGATACAACTTACTAGAAACAACAAAGAACGATGAACTCGAGATCAGGATTCCCGAGGAGGTGACGGCACCTGTCCAAGGTGTAGGCTAAAATCTAGATCATAAGACGACATCAAACAATAACCATTAATCTCCAAATTCCCAAGGAGGAGGAACTCCTGTCCAAGGGGCAGATTGAAACAATAGATTATGAAATAGATGTTGATAGATCTTGAAATTGTTGCATATGCCTTTTGATTTATATCTTCAAATTCACTCAACGCTTTACAAAGATTTGGGACAGCAAAGGTACGAAATCATACATAATTGCTTATCAAACCAAATAACTCTCATCCAAGAGTGAACAAATACTAACTTGCAAGCTTGTTGGCACAATGGCACAACAAATTCGTGTAGTAAATAAAAGTTACAAAATAATGAGCAAAGGCTCTTATTTATAGAAGCTCAAAGGAGTAGTCAAAACCTTAAAAACTCCTTGAGTTAACAATGAGTTCTTGCCAATCTGCAAGATTTGCTCTTATGTCTAAAAGTAGGTAAGCTAATAGTTAACTGGAAGGCTACTTCAATCAACTGAATCTAAACTTAAAAAAGAACTCCAAATACAAAATGTGCCTCCAAAATAGAGATCCACAATTAGTGGAGATCTAGAATAGACATCCATAATTAGTGGAAATAGACATGCATGATCAGTGGGACAGTGAGTTAACTTGGAAAGGGGCATCAAGTTAACTCATGTTTGTCACTAATGCTATTTTGGAGGGTAGGACGTCCTAACTGGGTGTTTTACACCACATCACCCCTAGTCAACAGTTCCTCTAACCAGTCGTTGACTTCTTCTGCCTCTGGACAATTAATGCTCTGCAGGATGATGACATGTCACCTCAGCATATCTTCACCACCTACAATCTGCTGCTGATATTCAATACTCTTTGCAGTTGCGTCATCCAGCTTTGTTGACATGACTGCAATCTTTCTCAACTCACAACCAGTAGGGTCACTGCAAAAACTGTCATGGATGAGATCGTGGAACTGTGTTTGCACCTCAGCTAGCTTGATGTATGCACCTCCTTCGTGCTGGTAAAGGCAAGGGATAGATGTTACCAACATTCTTACGAACTTGATAACACCTGCTACAATTTGTTAGTACTCAATCAATTCTACAAAGTTGGTGTCATATGATTTCACCTTATATGCAAGCTATTCTTTCCAAGCGAAAAGATGTTGCGTGTTCTCTTATGTGGTAACTGATTTGTACGCTAGTTGTAAGTCTGAGAGTAATCTCATCCACACGCCTCTTCTTTATTGTATCTAGCTCTAATTGTTGAATCTCTGCGTGGAGGTCATGAGCTTTGTACCTTAACTGGTACAACTCTACGAGTATACACCGTCCTCTAATGACAAATTCTTCCATTTGATTTCTCAAGTGTTTTCCATATAAGATCAGTTGGTGATGATTTTGCTCCACGGGGAGGTCTAACATCTCTTGAGGCAAGGCAGAGATGTTCGGTGTACCGTGCATCAAGCTAGATATATATAATCTCAGCTGCTGGTTTTCAGCCTTTAAGGCTGCTTTGTCTTTGCCATCCTTAGCCATTCTTTCCTTGACGCTCACTAATGCAACTTCAAGGAGATCTGACTCCACCTGACGAGTGGTCTTTCCGAGGTTGACCTTCAACAAGGTGAAGTCATCAACCTCTACCTCATGTGCATTCTTGTCTTCAGGTGGCGCAGCTGTCTCTATGACAATTTCATTGTTAGCATTCTTTCCTACTTGGACCTGTTTCTTCAGCTTCTTTATTGGCATGTCTTGAAGGACATGGTCGAATTCTGTGAAATCCAGCTGGTAGGATGGCCTTTGTCTCTTCCTTCCTAGGAGATTCTCAAGCCAAGATGAATCTTGACTAACCTTGTTGGGAAGATGGATGATAGGCCCTCGAACACTTTACGAATGGGATTGTGTTGCAGTGTCACGTGGTGGCGAATCCAAGTCAATAGGAACTAGTGACTGCTATGGTGGTGGCATAATGGTAGGCTCTGCTACTGTCTCTGCTACAATTGCATCCATGACTAGCTCAGCTGCAACTATTTCCATGAGTGGCTCTGTCTCAACTGTGATTGTCTCAATCACTGGCTTAACTATGTTTGTGGCTGTCTCCACATGTACCTCTTGCTGATTTGTATCAACAATTGGTATTCTTCCCCTTGTATGGCCTGACATTCTTGCTCCTTTAGGAGGGTTACTCCATTGCTTATGTTTGGGTTTCTTCCTTGATGTGGAAGGTAGTGAAGGATGAATCGGTGGCGGCTCTGTGCGAGGAATAACTACCTTCCTTGTCCTTTTGCTGTCCAAGTAGAGCTAGCTATTTCTGACAACTCTGCCTGTTCTTTCCTCAATAGATGTATTTTCCCTGGCATACCAATCCACTGTGTGAAGAGGTTGTGAGTCAACCTGATCTACGAAGAATGAGGGAAGAATAACTTCCCCATCATCATCGGATAGTCCTTCCACGTCTTCTGACATGAAGTCAGCAATTTGTGGAAGTCTGAACCGGTTGTAATTGCGTCTTTGTACATCAAACTCATCTTCACAGTTGAACCAATAGTCCTCCATGGAAGACTTGTGTGAAGATTGTTGCTCAAGGTGTATTGCATAGTGACCCCGAGGATCATACGACCGTCTTTCAATGAGGTACTTAAGATTAAGTCCCACCATCTCCTGGCCTATGATCTTGGCATCAGCCACTGTCTTGCACCTATAAAGTCCCATCTCAAAAGGAAAGTTTGTGGCCGTCTTGCGTTTGTAACGCAAATGCAAATGTACCTCTGACAACTGTCTCAAGAATTCCATGAAGACCATCCTATCTGATGGATAGCGAGGTAACATGGTGGGATGATCGGCATACCCATACACGCGTATGTAGGTGAAAGTGGGGAATTGGATGAACCAATCCGCCCAGTCTACCATTTCCTCCTTGGCTGCTGGTGATATGCGTATATGCATCTCATGGTCGAGGTCTCTCACAGTGTGCATTAGGAAGAGATCATTTATCCGCTTGAAATGTCTTTCTGCTTGTGTGAACTCAAGTCGCGAAAAATGTTCGTGGACCTTTTGCACACCCAAAGTTCCCACAGTGTTTAATGCTCTAAATTGGCCTTGGAAGGCAATCAGGTATACAAGATATGAGCACATATGAAACCTGTGAGCCTCTAAGAACCCGATCATTTGCTTGTGGAGCGTATCACTGATGAGGGCGGGCCGGTCATAATGCTCTCTGTTGCTTACAATTTTGGCAATGATATAATACATCCATGACTGAAATTGGTTTGCCTCCTCCTATCCAGTGATACGGTTGAGTAGAGTGATCATCACTGCATACTCATTTCGGAACTCTCCACGTCCCACATTCTTGGGCAAGTTGGCCTTCTTTCCTTTAAGCCAATTTTCTACCATTCTCTTCTAGCACTTGTCTTTTGACACTTCGAATGCCTTTTTGCATTCTCTCATAGATATGACCACATTTTCCTGACATGGTGGAATGGCAAAACACTTTTCAACATCCCTAGGCTTAAGGCTGCATATCACTCGTCTAACCACTGATCAAATCTCTCGTGTGGTAGGGTTGTAATGCTTAATGCAAGCTATTACAAATTCCACACTCTGTATTGTGATGGGGATTGATGCAGCCTCAAACAATCCGGATTGCTCAATGTTCTGTAATGTGCATTGGTCTATGCCTTCCAACCTTTATGAGTCGACCTCTAGGTGTACCTAATGCAGATTGGTGTCAATCGTTTTCAGGAAATCGTGAACCAAGACCGTTTTGGTCTTGCATTCTACTTGGGAGAACTGCATTCTGAAAACCTTGAAGATTGACTGTTCGGACAACTTTTCTGAAAACCCCTAAAAATAGCACTCGCCGAGAAGTATTTTTTCTGAAAAAATCTGACATGTGGGTATTGTCGGTGCTTCAATGTTGAACAAACCCAGTCGTTTGATTTTCAAAATTGAGACCTTTTTCCATGAAATCCCCTAAAAATAGGTGCAGCAAGACTGTTGTTTCTGGAAAAATCCAACACGTGGGTTTTGTTGAAAAAGTTGTGCTAATCATACCCAAGTCAGATTTGTGAATAGCCTCCATTTATTTGGGCATGCAAGAAGATCTAAAACAAGAATAGAGGAAAAAGACAAGAAGAAGTTTGGAAGTTATCAACTGCCACTCTGGATCTTCAAGAAAATTATGCCTAAAGATGCAACCTCTGATAAATTGTCCCCCTGTGCAACTGATATTCAAAAATATGAATGATGAAAACCCCTCTGTTAGATCCTAAGAAGACGTCTTGGAGAGAAAAATACTTGTTCTTGGCTTCAACCTACAAAGAAAGATGTTGAATTATGACGCCTAGGCTTGATATATAGTGATTGATGTTGAATGCATCAAATTTAGGCACCAACACATGATGGAGGAGTCAATTAGCCTGATCTGGAGTTCCTGGGACTGATTTCCACTGATTATGGGAAGTTTTAGACATGAAAAGGCTCCAAAATATCCTAACTTCAGCCAACTAAGTCTTTCTTCGACTTTAGGCGTCCCTTTGAAGAGTTGAACACTTTTTCATTCTTTCTGTGACGAAGTACCTCCTTTCGATCTCTGACTCTGGTTGTTCAGTTGATCTTGAGATGTTGCTGAGATGAAACAACTCTGATGAAGTGTGCTTGGGAGCTACAAGGCTCAAAACCTCAATCTGATGCCTCTAATTCTTGGGCGCCTTTTCCCAAGAAGGTGCATTTTTCACCAGACTTAGTCAATTTCTTGAGTGTTCTTCATTTCCTCCATTTTGACCTTTCGTGCTCTGGTCTGAGATCATCGATGACTGATGAGTCCGGTGATCTTGCTAAAACATGGGATGGATAACCAGTTCAATCCTGGAAAGGATGGTTGGCTTTACGAATACTGAAAGTGGATTTAAGTGCCTCAAAAGCTTGGGCGCCCCTAGCTTGCAAGGACGCTTTTGACCTTTTGACTTGTTATTTCTACTTTGCAATCTTCCACGAACTGCCTCAGTTTGATCTCTGTCGTCAAATGTTTGATTTATCTGTTGTCTTTGCTAATGGTGTCATTGTTGAGATTGATCAAAACAGAGGTCATCATCCTAGAGGTCACTGAGCTTGCAGATTGCATCTGATTTCCCAAACAGTTGGGCGCCTATTTCTAGGAAGATGCATTTTCCTTGACACTTAGTCAATTTTTCATGTCTTTCATCTCGCCTTCAGCTTTGGTGTTTTTTGCTTGATCTTCGTCTATGAATGTTTGACAAGTCTTGTGAACGTGCAACTGGATTGGTCGCGAAGCTGAGAGGATACTGAGTAGATGCCTTGAAGAAATCAATCGCTGAAAAGTTCATCAGGTGACTCATAATGAAGGGTGCCCCTAGCTAGCAAGGGTGCTTTTATCTTGATATGCACTGATTTATCCTCCGTTTGTATGGATCTAACGATCAACACTTGTTGACATTTGATGTGTCTCGCAAATAAGCGAACAGGTTTGTTGCAAAGCTGAGTTGATGCCGGGGAGATCACCTGAAGGCAAGCTATGCTCAAAACTAACATCTAGACCATCTTGTTCTTGGGCGCCCCTGGCCAACAGGGGCGCTTTTTCCATGTTTGATTGCCATCTTTTATAGTACTTGCTTGCAGCATCTCCTGACTTCGCTTATGTTTGTCGGTGATCGACGAATCAGGTGGACCTTGCTTGACAATGCACCGAAAAGCCAGCAGAAACATGAAAGAGATGGTTGCCTTGGTAAAAGTTGATGACTGTATTTGACCCTTTGAATTCAAGGGCGCCCCTAGCCAACAAGGGTGCTTTCGGCTTGTAGTTTCATCATTTCCTTTGAAAATCTTCACCTCTTCGCGCTTCGTGTCCGTCGTGTAGCTTGACAGGTTTGAGCATTGTCGTTGACAACGCGAATGCATGCATCCAGCAATCACCTTCACCATGCTGTGTAGGGATGTTGGAAAAATGACCAAGGCATTTGACTACATAGCCTCCTAGTAGCAAGGCGTGCATTTTCCAGACTTAGCCAATTTTCAGCATTTTTCACTTTTGAAAATCCCCTCCGTCACAGAGCGTCTTTCACCATGGATTCTTCATTGAAGCTCTTGAGGCTTAGATTTTGAAACCTGGTATTGGCCATCTGCCATTAATGGCTACGAAGGTCCTAGCTTTTCTCCTGAAAAAACAAAGTAGACCCACCAAAGAAACAAACTTTTTGGTGATTTTGACTTGACCAGTGTGATCGTGAAGTCAAATCATCCTATCAAAATCATTTTCAGTTAATTCTAGAAAGGTCCTATTATTTTCAGGGGTTTTCCTAAAAATAGGGGTATGAAACCCTAATTTTCAAATTTTTAGAATTTTGCAAGTATCTTCCTTGGTGTAAACCCACAAAAAGCCTATGTTTCGTTTTACCTAAAACGGACTTTTGACAACAATCTTACATGATTTAGCTTATTTTAAGCAAAATGCCTTATTGAAGCAAAAATTTATTATGGGTACAACAAATAGATCATAACTCAATTTGATGCCAACATGTCAACATACATAAACAGGACAACAATGCTCCTTGCAAGCATGGAAAATGCTCACTACTTGAGAACATGAACAATAGTTTATGTACCATCGTATGCTACTCACTAATTGTTATGATCTAAGTCACAAGGTTCGAAATTGAATTCATGTTTGGCAATAATAAAATTCAGATGTTTAGCAAGGGAAAACAATTGGTATTAAATTCGCCTTACATAAATTTAATTTTTTTTTAAATATAAGTAATATATCCACAAAATTATCAAAATAGTTTAACATTGCTAAATAGATTTGAAATCATTATAAAAGATAACGTATTTATAAAGTATAAACCATAAGAAGCATGTGAAATAGCTCAATATTAATAAGTTTAAAACTTTAATTTAAATATTTAAATATATTAATTTTAAAATAAAACAATATTAAATTAAATATTTAAAAAAATATATTTGTTAAATTTAAATTAAATACGTTAAATTTAGTTTTAATATTTTATTTAAATTTATTGAATTTTATATATAAATAGTTTGAAATTTAAATAAGTTATTTTAAAATATGACATTTTAATTTATTAAATGTTAATACTAAAAAATAAAACCTTTAAAAGTAAAATAAAGTCGACCAAAGAAAGCTACAATTCCCAGCTCCACAAATTCACCTTGCGCAGGAAGTTGGAGTTCCAAACTTGAACGAAAAGAGTCTAACACAAGCAAGAACAAAAAGAGTCACTTTACAGAAATGGAAGTTGCATAGGAAATGGTTCCTAGTGACGCTAAGAGGCATAGCCATAGACTGGTACACTAAACTCAAACAAGCACAGAAGAACTCATGGAGAGCACTGAGGAGAGCATTCAAGGAAGAATTTAAACTTCTCAGAGATGACAATCAAATAGTAGCGGAGATTTACAACACGAAGCAAGGAAAGCATGAAAACCTACGAACCTATAACAGTAGGCTCAAGGAATTGTTGGTGAAACTAGAGACTCTTCCGACCGACGGTTTGAAGAAGCGATGGTTCATTGAAGGGTTACTTCCCTCCCTGCGGAAGAAGATGAAGGTCATACCTCCATCCTCGTACGTCAAAGCATACAATCATGCAATGGACATCAAGAGTGAGAATAAGACATCCTCTTGGGGGAAGAAGAAAACAGATGACGATGAAAGTACGGAGGAGAGCAGCAAAGACGAATCAAAAACCATACAAGCTCTCCAACGAGATATGATGAGAAGGATGAAGGCGTTGAAGGCCAACAAGGAGAGTTCGAAGGAGTCCAAAGAATTATGGTGTATCAAACGCAAAACAAAAGGTCATATGAAGGCAAACTGCCCAAAGAAATTATTTTGTGACATCTACCAAGTTATGGGACACTCCATCAAGGAGTGCCCATACAATCTAAAGACAAGAAGTTCACAAGTATTCTTTGCACATGGGGGAATAGTCAACCCCTCCGACCACACCACTGAAGCCTCAGAATAACAACGCATCCTTGGAGGTTACTGTAACAATCGAAGAGGCAATAATAATACACTAAGAAGTAAAATCCAGTATGATAGCAAGGGAAAACCTATGATACAATGTCGAAAGTGCAATGAATGGGGTCACTTTGTCAAGGGGTGCCAAAACAATCAAGGTACGGGAGGAAGACTCTGCAAGTGGTGTGGACCAGGTGATCACGAAGATTCTGACTACGCGAAGCAAAAAGGCATAAATATGTTGTAGGTAGCCAACAAGGAGGTCCTAGCGATCACAAGAGCACAGACGAAGAAAGCTATCTATCCAAACCCTCGTACGAAGAAAGGAAGACTCCTAGAGGCTAGGACGGAAGTGGAAGAGGCAATGGCCAAGGATAGAAGAACCTCTAAGGTAACCAATACATTGTTGCAGTCGGATTCTACGAAAAACATTGTACGGTAGGTGCTCCACACAACCGTACCTATCAAGGTAACAGACCTTCTGTAGACGATGCCCCAACTAAGAGTAGCACTCACTAATGTCGTCAAAAACAACAGAAACCATCAAGAGGGTCCAACCATGAGTACGACACAACCAACAAGAGAGGCCATGAACCTGATGCTACTTGCAGTGAGCATCGAGAGGAAGCCTACCATCATACAGATGGAGATCATGGGGAGGAAGCTCTCCAACACCATTGTTGATGGAGGCTCGGGAGTTAACATGCTACCAGAAGAAACCTGGAAGTGTCTAGAGAAGCCAACTCTCTGGCCCCCAACATTCCACCTAGTAGGCGCAGATCAACATGGCATCAAACCTCTCGGTACACTGATGCTGTTGAACTTTTTCGTCATCCCGCTGTAGAAGGCATACGATACATTACTTGGGAGAGGATGGTTTATTGCCGCCAAGGCAGATCACAACTAGAAGCAAAACACACTCAATCGAGAGAAATGGGAGGAAGTACGTCATCGACCTAAAGAACCAAGTTGTGAGTGAAGAGCTGGCATCTTCGGGATCAAAATCTGACGAGGGAGAGTCAAATGCAAATGAAAGAAGGAAGGCGAATGGAGTTGAACAACGAGGGCGTACTTGAACTTGAGATTTGCTTGGAGGATGAGACAAGCTCCCTGAATGGCCTATTTCATTCGCAAATGGAGGATTAAGAGGTGTTCCACCCAGAATGCAACATGCTGCAAGTTGGAGAGATAGAGGAAGAAGACAAGGGTACAACCAGCCAAACATTTCCACCTAAGTACGAAGAATACAAGGAAGTGCAGCAAAATTGGACGAGACGCCAACCCACAAGTTTGAACGTGACAAATTGATAAAGTACGAGGAACCAACATTGAAGAAGGTGAATCTAGGAGAGGAAGATAAGCCAAAGACAATCCTCGTTGGTGATGATTGGGACCCCGTACTGAAGGCGGCGGCATTCAAAATTTTCATGGAATACAAAGATGCATTTGTGTGGACATACAAGGATCTAAAGGGAATACCACCAGAATTGTGCATACACAAGATCTCTCTCGTACCGGGAGCACAACCCATACGGAAGAGACCCTACAGGATGAACAAGAACTATGCCATCAAGGTACAAGATGAGATCGAGAAGATGTTGGAAGCGGACATCATATTCAAGGTGGAAGTAAACGATTGGGTGTCACCAATTGTCATTTCATTGAAGAAGGAATCCAAGAAGATCTGCATATGTGTGGACTTCCGGTGCTTGAACACAGTAACAACCAAAGACCCATTCCCAATCCCTTCATCGACACGATCCTTGAAGAAGTTGCAGGACACAAGATGTACTCGTTCATGAACGGGTTCTCTGGATATAATCAAATAAGCATTGTCGAAGACAAATTGAAGATAGCGTTTGTGGTCAAAGATGGAGTGTATGCGTACAACCGAATGTCGTTCAGGTTATGTAATGTGTCGGCCACTTTTCAAAGAATAATTCTGCATAATTTTGATAAGATGTCGGTCAGCAACTTCAAGGCATTTCTAGACGACTAGTCAATTTACAGTGACAAAGAGAGGCATCTAAAAGCACTCGGAGAATGTATGGAGAGGTGTAGGGCAGCCTGTCTAGCACTAGATCTGAAGAAGTGTCGATTCATGGTACCGCAAGGAAAGTTGTTGGGACACATTGTCTGTAAAGCGGGACTGAAGATGGACTCGGACAAGATAAGGGTCATCATACAAATGGAGGCCCCACAAAACGTCACTGGCCTGAAATCCTTTCTAAGAAACGTGGGGTACTACCAAAGGTTCATCAAGAACTTTGCCCAAACTCGCTTTTTAGCTTTAAGTGATTCATGTAATGTTTATCCATTTTGTTGGTTTCTTCTCCATTCTCTATATAAGGAGATGAACCTCTTTGTAATAATTATCCCATTAATTAATAGAATATTAAAACATTGTGTTCTATTAATTTTTGCAATAGCAACCTTTAGTGATCTGCAAGAGTTGTTAGTTGAAACATCGGACCATAACTAGACAACCTTAGAACTTGACAAGAGAAAGATCTCAATCAACATAAATGAACAAAAAGAGGATGACTTGATTAATGAGAACAAACAGGCTAGAGATGGTACAAAAGTTGAGATTTCATATGGGTACAATAGATTTCACACATGTAGATCGGCACTGCCACTTGCTGTGGACCTCTTTGTCAATTTCTATTCTCTAGCGAATCCTAACTTGGAAACATGTTGAAGCTCCTAACTGTTATTATAAAAGAACCCAATTCAAATTTGGCTTGCATTGCTGCATTTACTTCTATGTTTGATGAATAATGCTGGAGCCTGTTACTCTTTTGTCAAATGATGAATAGCAACAGTTTTTATAATCTTTGAGAACAGAAACTGCAGAAAGAGTGCCAGAAGTTGCTTGGATTGTTTGCAGCATGGCTGACTTTGAGTCATCGGACAATTCAAATGATGACTGCCTACAAAGTCTAATTGATTATTGAGGAATCCTGGTCAATAGTATTTCCACTCAAGATATGGGTGAAGACACTAAGATACGTTGTCTCTAATGCAAAGTGTCATACATTAGAACAACTTTGCATAAATTTCAGCTTTGTTTACTCATATTGTTTACATAGATGATAAATGGCAATTTCTTCTAGACCCACTTTCTATCTAATTGAACATGCAAATAAGGAATTCCATCTTTTGATAAATTCAATATTTGTGAAAAAAGTTGTTCATATTGATGACCCATTAAGCACAATGAATGAAAAATTTACATCCTTCATCTTCTATACAAATTAATCCTTCTTCCTCTTTACATTATCCATCTTCAAGAAAAATGTCTAGATTTGTCAAAAATATCTTTCTAACGTCAAACTAGGGTTAATGATACTAGAAATCTGGAAGGCAAAATTGCCACTATACTCTTGCATCTTAAGTTTGTAAATTAATGATTCCAAGGTACAAATAACACCTTAACAAAGTTAAATGTACATCTGAAGACAAATTCAAGGCCAAATTTTTCAATTGGGAAATCCTCTCAGCCCATGTCAAAATATGTTTATATACCTAGCCGATGAGATCTTAGACAACACAATTCTCATTATCATCTAGATCATAATTCACATACTCAGACTCAACAAATGAAATATTTTCAACTTGGCAGAACTTGGCAACTTAAAAAATGCTTAAATTTCTTTAAAAAAAATAAACTTATGCAAAATACAGTTACAAAATGTATCAAATGAGTCTGCTGGGGTTTAGGGGGCAGCACCCCCAGCAGGGTCCAAGGGTAACACCTTCATGGCACATGTCATTTTCATAATTTTTAAAAACAAAAAAAAAAGAGGTGCTTTTTGAGTGTGAAAACTGCATTTTTTTCACATCTGTTGTGCCTGTGTGAGTCACTAGCACAGACTTTATAATAAGTTTCAGCAAGTACTTGCTAGTTTTCGACACATGACTTGCCAAAAACTCAGCCAACAAGGATGGCAAGTTTCTCCTAGGAGTACTTGGCCAACAAAAAAATCTCATGAGTATGAGGACTCACTGAGTATTCAGTGAGTTTATAATATTATATATACTATGATCTATTCACTGCATTATTGTTGCCTTTGCCTAAAAAATGGCACTTTGACCCACAACACAAGATGACTTTGTGCAAGCAAAAACATTACCACATATACATGAAGATTTAGAGAAAGATCCGCCTATATTGGTACCAACAAACAACATTTGACAAAATTCTATTCTTGGTACCATTCATATATGACAAATTTATTGAATCCAAAACACAATTACTTTTCTAAGCTTTCATGCCGAAAAGGATTTTTATATATAAATTATCCTAGAGAAATTGTACCCTGAAAGATGCAAAGAAGAAACATCTAACATACCTTTGAAAAAGAAGCTTCCTTGCTCCATGTTAAGCCCATAACTTCACTTCCAAAAGCATCATACCAAATACTTGATCCTTTTGGGATGTAAGTCTGCAAAGTATTTGCATAAAATTACTAAGATATTTTAAACCTTGAGGATCCAAAAAATAAGATTGATTAACAAATGCCTTAGCTATAAGTAATCTAAGCTGTAAAATACAAAACCTTCAGGTCATGAAGAAAGTATTTCACTGGATCAAAGCCAACTAGCAAATGGTTCCTAGCTTCAGCAATCCCACTCTTTAACACCACTGGAGACAAATATGGAGAGAAATCCTTGCTTGCACGCCAGCTGGCCACCGGCGTTCCTGCAAGACACTCTCATTGGCATTTTCAATCATGAAAGTCTATTAACATTCAGAAAGAATTAAATATTTCAAACAAAATGTAAATAAAGACTTCTTATTTTTAAGACATGAAAGACTAACCTTGATTAATCTCAGCATTAAACAATATTTGATGTGGATGGGCCAGTTTATCCATATGAAGTTGAATCAAGGCATCATAGCACTGCAGAGGTGTTCGGAACAGCGACTGCCAGAAATGAAGAGGTAAAATATAGATATAGTGACTCTTTCATCACAGTTTTTCTTTTCAAAAATAAGTATAGTGAGATTAACAATTTTGGTATGGTAATGACATTGGACACAAACAAGGCACAACATGGTAAAAAATTCAACACATTACCTCCCATCTATCATGTATTTCCCCATTAATGAGGTGTGTAAGAAGTTCAGAACTGCTTCTAGCATACGCAATTAACCTTTTAAGAACCTGAAAATTAATCCGCAATATGTTCAAAAGCCATGATATTTCAGAAGCCTTAGCAATTTGCTGTAGTTAAGCATAGTTGAAGAAAATATAAGATAAACACTTCAAACCCAGAATGAATAAAATAATGACAGTTGTCATGGGAGCAGCAATTTTTTACAGGAAAATCATTGGCATAACAAAAATAAGAATCAATCGTACAAAGACATTTTTCCTGATCAACAAGCATGTTCCTAGAGACTTCAAGTAATACAACACATACAACTCATAGAATCCACAGTTTTGGGATCCTGTCCATGCGATTGTCAGATGTTATGGACACATCAGCAGCATTATCTTCTTAATTGTGATCATTTTCTAGATAAGGTAATTTCTTGTTATTCAAAGAAGAGCGCCCTTATACAATGAATGGATTGAATATCTTGGATATTGGTTTGTTTACCTTCATTTCATATGCCTCAGGTTTGATAGTGTTAGGATATATGATAGTGTTAGGATATATACTCATTTGTTGCCCAAGTATGGTCCAGACAGGACAATACTTGAAGAGGTTGCTCATCAAATTATAAATGGGGTAACCAGTGCTTGAAAGATGCTCGCAAAACCTTGTACCATGATTTTCCCCTGCAAAATGGGACTGCTGAATTGCAGAATTACCCAACGCACTCAAGGAGTGCAATAATAATGATAATTTCCCATTCAATTTTGCCAAATTTACACAATATGGTAGCTATATTTGGTGGTTTCTCATTCAGTTGCCATTTCTTATCTCAATTTTAAACTTTATGGTCATGTTCTTGCACCCATACAAAAAACTTCCATATTGTGTCACATTCCAACTAAAATCTTGTCTTTGCATGAATCATGAGTCATGTTTCCAAGTCGTGTTCTTTTTGTCCATATTGTTGTCTTTGGTTTGTATATTTGCAGAAGTAACAATACAATTTTTCCGACACATCCCTGAAGAGTGAAGACGAAGAATCAATTTTTCATAGCCAAAAGATCATCAAGTGCCAAAAGGATAATATTCATGAGGAGATAAAATCAGATTCCATGCATTGGGGCTGTTAATGAAAACAAGATGGTCAGGAAAAAGGAAACAAAAAGGATATGTGGAGAGAAAACAGTTGGTAAGAGTATATTTGTAACTTTCACTATTTGAAAAGCCTGCAAATACTCTGAACAGTGCTCACCTGATGATTAAATAATGAGATATAATCATGAAATCATATATCTTCAACGATTGCAATACCATATCAAGACTGGGAAAGAAACAGGATTTCAGCAGTTTACAGACAGAAAACCAAAAATTGTGCGCAGCAAAAAATGAATTTCACAAGTAGCAGAAATCAAGAATTACCAACAGTAGAAAATAAAAAATCAGCACCCAGAAATCATGAAAAATGGCAGAAATATTAGTGATTAACGCCAACGGACAGATTGCCACTAAAATTCATGTTTGACCTCTCCTTTTAAGTGGCATTACTATGTTAAGTTTCCACCCAACCTTAAAGGGGTTTCAAACAACTAATTAGGCTCAATTTGAAGTAATTTAAGCCATCTTCAAAAGCACGTCAAATGCATTGAAAGGCAACCACAACTTTTGGATGGCTGTGCCAACATAAAGTTCCACCGCAGAAGTTAAAATATGGCAGTAGTCTAAGTGATGCATGCTCAATATGAGAAGGAGAAAAGAAACATAAAAGTGCACATTTTCTCTGGCCATGCGAAATCAGATCCACAGAGAGTTAAATGAACAATAAAAAAGAGTTGATGGAACTCCATTCAAGCTTGTAAGTTTTTTAACTTATTATGGTGCACAAAACAAATGGCATTACCAGCTAAAAAGAATGCCTCTAATGATGGAAAAACTGTTAAAGTGAAGTGCACCTAGCATGTGAAAGGTTGTCAAGCAAATATGAAGTCCAAATTTGGTGATGAATTATTAAAAGTTTCTCCATGCACACTTTTTGGTGACAAATGTTATGAAAAGCTCCTATAAGTACACTTTTTGGTGACAAATGTCAAGCAAAACTCCTCTAGTGCACATTTGTTGTGGCTTGCCACCTATTTTTCTCTGCTTCATCTTGGAACCCTAAGACAAATTCAATATAGTAAAGAAGTCATCATTCAAGCATGAAGTTTTCATCACAGCAAATTTAAGTTCGAGTGTTTGACATATCATCATAACTAAAGGTTTCCGAGTGCTTTCAAAATATCCAACATGATCAAAACAAGGGAAAAGCTTCATCAAAACCATCCAAAAATCTGCCTATCCAAAAGTCTATTTTATCAATCATTTTATTTAAAGAAGTAAGCATATTTTGGGATTTGCTATTTTTAGCCAAAAATATTTATAGCCCTACTATTTTTAGCAATCTTTATTTTTAGTACGAGGAGATTTTTGAGGAGTCGGCTATTTTTAGATCATCTACCTTTCAATCTCTTGTCATGCAAGAGATGTGAGCATAAAGCGATAGTTTGTAATAATGTGTACCATCAATCTAATTAGCAAGTCACATGCTTTAGTTTTATTATTAGTGGATAAGATAATTTGTAATAAAGTTTATATTCATGCAATCAAGGTTTTCCTAGAGTAGAAGTTCAATTAATTTCCTTCATTTATTTTCATGTGATGCTTTGTAAATAGTATAAATAAGTGTCATTTGCACTTAGATTTCTAATGATAATTCTCATTCTTGCTTCTTGTTGAGATCGCTTTCATCGAGTATTCAAGATTGTTATTTCCAAGAATTCATTACTCATTCAATAGTATTTAGTACACCTTTTTTGCTTCTAAATTGTTGAAGAAGTGTTTCAAATTGTGTGATTGTGCTTTTATGAGTTAAACTTAATAATTAGTTAAAGTTGTATTGTATTAAGAGTTAGGTCAATAGTAGGAGTTTTGAATGTAATTCTTGCTCTTAGCTTATAATGTCATGTGTATGTGTTTTAGCCTATTTAATCCTTACATGTACTTGCAGTGTCCAATCTCTACCTTTAGCTAAACAATGCAAGTGTCTTGTTGTAGGATTTATTTTCAATCAAAAAGCATAAAACCTTTTGCCTTGCATCGATGTCATGTCAGCCATTTATCCTAGGTGAACCCAAAAGACATGTATTTATTTTTATTTGCCATGATCTCAAACCACCCTAAGAAACATTGAACAAATTGTTAATAGGAAGTACATATTAGGCAGATTATGATAGTTTTTATTTATATGGAGCTTCCCCTTCCAATACGAAGAGCAGTTCTATCACACACCTATTCTGTTTTGTGTTGCACTAAAAGGTGTAAATTAAAATGCTTACACATGTAAACTTTTAAAGATTAAAAAATATCGCAAGAATCCGAAGACATACAAAAGTAGAGAGGAAATTGCACACATGAATTTGTTACAAAGAGTTGCTCTTGTGGGTTCCAATAGGGAGGATATAATGTCTATAAGAGTTTTTCCTTTAGCTAACGCAATATTACAATCATTTGCTCATGGGTTCTTCCTCCCTTGCTAAACTTGCTCCAATGGGGCTTGTTAAAAGAAATTGCTCCAATGAGCTCTAATAGAGTTGCTATAACGTCAATTGGATCTTCTACTCAATTAGCACATTATTAGAATCATTTGCTCTTGAATCCTTTCTTGCTTCTATAAGTGCCTTTGGATATATATCTTTGTAATGTCCCCTTTTCCAAATGGGATTATAATAATACTAAATTAATATATCAAAAAAATATAATATAATTATAATATATAAAGTTAAATTTCAATTTGATCAAAAGTCAAGGGGCATGTGAAGAATCATGACTATTGAAGGAAAAAGATATATAAGAGACACCAACCAAGGAGAAGTGACCACTATATGAAAAATACATCTTTTATTATCTTATTATTACTCCTTTTGAGCATGGAACTACTGTTCATTTAACCTGACGATGATACCCCCTCATGGCAAGAATTGAAGGATGGAAACCCACAATTTCTCAAGAGTGGTTTCACACGAAAATAATCATTGTGCTATGTTGACTAATATTCTAGTAGACATTATTAATATTTCAAGTTAATACTATTTGTTCTTAATCAGCACATCTGATTGCTATATTTAAAAGAGATATTTACTTGTGTAAATTTGATTAGTTAACAAAAATACCAATTGGAAAAAGTATAGTTCCAGTCTATATATTATTGTATAAAAATTAAAAAATTAACTTGATTGGATATTACGAAATATTCCCCTGGGATATTAAAAATTCAAACAGGACATTACAAATAGTATTAGTGTTGGATCTTACCAGCCTGTGAGTCTTCTTTCATATGCAATTTAGTAATAGAGCCAGCAAATATTATCAAAGAGAACTAATTTCATTTAAATGGCAAAAGAAGTGAATATGGCAGGAAAATTCTTATAGATAAGTTTGAAAAGAAGATTGATACAATGATAGATATGTTGGGTCAAATGCTCCACTGAAATACAAAGCCCAATACAAGATGATATTCACACCGAAATACAAAAGTCCATGTCTTTCACAAGTTTCATGAGTATAAAGGGTGTAAACAAGATTAACTAGAATTCTACCAACCCTCCTACAATATCATAGAATGCACAGTCTAAGGCAAATGTTCTTGGCACAAGTTCAGTGCTAATGACTATGACTAGGGCTCCTATTATACTTAATAGGAACTCATCAAATGCATGCACTCCACAAGTTCAAGCTTTGGCGAGAGGTTGGAGTGAAGCTACTATAAATAGCATTACGACTAATGTTTTGAAGTCAAACAATGCACAACATGTTCCAACTCAATTTCAATGTGCTCCCTCTGCAACTATATGTTCCTTTTTTTACAATCGGCTTCTTGGTAAGTCTCAAACAACGGATGGGAATCATCATTTATCAAAAGGGCAACCCCAAGCATCCAACTCTATATCAACATCTTCTAAAGGTAGGTCTTATACCATGGGTATATCTCAACAATTTGTTGGTCCTCAGAAAACAGTGGGACCTAACCAAGAATGAAAGCCAAAATCAACAAATCAGATTGCACACATTAGTCTTAGAATAATAGATACATCCACTATTAACACTAGTGTTTCTGAAGTCAACAAATTACCTTCTCTAGCATCACATTGTATAAAGATTGAAGACGTAAATGCCAAATTGCATAAAAAGTTAAAAGAGATGAATGTCCAGGATGATCAACATGTTGTCATGCCAAATTATCTTCAAGTTCTTGAAATTGAGTGTATAGGTCTTAATTTTGGATAGACAATTGGGAATTACAAATTTCCAAGATCAATTTGGGAACTTAGTATCTTCAAAAAGACTCAACCAAGTGAAGAAGAAATTCTAAGAGTATCCTAGTCTGTAACTGCTTGAGGACAAGCAATCTTGGGAAGGGTAGACTATAATGTCCCCTTTTCGAAATGGGATTATAATAATTATTATTAATAAATTAAAATATCAAAAAAACAAAATATAATTATAAAAATTAAACTTAAAGTTTAATTTGATCAAAAGTCAAGGGGCATGTGAAGAATCATGACTATTGAAGGAAAAAGCTACATAAGAGACACCAAACAAGGAGACGTGACCACCATACAAAGAATTCATCTTTTATTATCTGATTATTACTCCTTTAGAGCATGGAACTATGATTCATTTAACTTGAGGACGAAAGCCCTCATGGTAGGAATTGGAGGACCAAACCCACAACTTCTCAAGAGTGATTTCACACAGAAATAACCATTGTGCTAAGATGATTGATCTTCTAGTAGACATATGTAATGTCCCCATTTTGGCCATTCGCTCTTCATTTGGTTTTAGCCTATTTCCAGAAATCCGTAGGCTAAGCTGAAGCAGAAAATCAGGGTTTCCTCTTTCAAATGCTTTTTCGAGGGTTTGCTTGCAAAAGGTTTCTAGGGTTCTCTAGGTCTTTCAGGAACCTCCAGGGTCATGTGTTATGCATCTGAATCTGATAATCTTTCTGAGCACTTACTATTTATAGTAAGTCGTGATACTGCTTAGTTGGCGTTCAGAGGATGTTGTGCAGACTTACTATTTATAGCAGTTTGCTATTTTTAGCAAGTCTATCTTTTAGCAGTATCTGTCTAGCAGCAGTTTAGTGTTCAGTTTGGCTTTCTGTTGGTTTTGATGTGAATTTACTATTTATAGCAAGTTGGTTATTTTTAGTAAGTCTAATTTTGGCAGTGGCATAATCGGCAGTTCAGCTCAAATCATCTAGCTAACCATCAGTTTCAGTATTGGCATTGGCTTTGGTTATCTCCATGGACTGAGTTCTATACTTAGTCAATTTCATGTTTTTCAGTTGTACCCCACGCCTAGGCTTAATAACTTCATGTTGTTTTAAAGAGGGGACATTAAGGGGTCATGTTGAGCATTTAATGATTTAAATAAATGCTTTATTGTTTCAATATGGAAATGGACGCCTAAAAGGGAAATTGAATAATATTTTATTATTTCAAAAAAAAGTAAATGCTTAAAGGTGGCACCCCTTTTGGAAGTTGAAGTGATTCGACTTCTTAGAATTTGAAGTGTTTCATTTGCCAATTGAAACTTATATATTGTTGATTTGTGATGAGCTGATTATGTTATGTTTTGGAAAGTAAAGTTATGCTGCTAGACTAAATCCAGAACCTAGCTAAGGGGAAGCTTAGCAAGTTTACTCCATTCTTCGGGCCTGAAACTATGGTTCCCTAGATGGTCTATTGGGAGTGTGCTTCATCCAGAAGTACATATTGAGCATTATTGTGGAGTTTTGGTGAGATATTTCCAGTTTACATGTTGCTGGTTATTATATGGCTGAAGGAGATTTTTATATACAACGCTTTGTACGATTTTATTCTGGTTATGGGTATTTGTTCATAGTGTTTCTATGCATGAGACGACCCTACTTGGAAGTTTGCAGATTTTATTTTGCTGATTCTGATTTTTAAGGTAAAAATCGCCCCTCAAGAAGGCCATACATGTTGGGACTACCTTGGAATTCGTGCCAAATGCTTCTCTGAGTTTTGATGCAGTTTGTGGGTTGGAGATTGGGCGTCTACACCTTAGAATACTTCTGCAATTTATCTCGCATCATTTGGAGGTATATTTGGAGAGTTATGAACATTTCATTGATTCACAGTTTGCTGGTTTACAATTTCAATTTGCTGGTTTTATTTATCAGACTTCAAAAGATCAGATTTTTGGTTCATGATTTGGCATTTGAGAGATAATTATTTGTGGTGAACATCTTCTTTCAATTTGTGCTTGTTCCTATTGTAAAATCAATTGTAATTTGCAGCTATTATTCATATTGTAAGACTGTAAACAGTAGTACTATTCCAGTCATTTCTTGCTGCATTAATTTGTGTTTAATTTCTCACATTTGTAACCCCTGGATGGTTTACCGCCAGTGTGGAAAAAGAACTTATTAATCTCTCATTTGTACCCACTGAAAAGTGGTTAATCCCCACTCATGAGTGGAAGCCCGTTGCAGCGGATGAATTAGTTTTGCATTGTAATGTTTTTACCCCCACTATTCAAGTGGTAGCGTGGAAACTCTCATGGCTGGTTATCCGCCTAAGTTCATTTCAGTTTGTAATAAGTACTCCGCCATATGTTAGCACCTCGCCTTCAAAGGGATCTTGTGTGCACATTATTGGCGTTGAGTCTTCATATGTTAGCACCTCGCCTTCAAAGGGATCTTGTGTGCACATTATTGGCGTTGAGTCTTATCATTTACTTTCAGTTGTATTCAGTTTCAATTATTGAGTTATTTAGATCTTAGGGATCCTCTGACCATATGCCCGCCCCTCTTCCTTCAATGGTTTTAAGGCGCATTCTTGGTTAGAGTTACTTTTCCGCATCGTTTTGGTTTTGGAGCTAACCTTAACAGGTGCGTGTTGCATTGTAATTGATACTGACAATCAAGAAAAAATTAAGGGGCTTATTTCAACATATAAATTTCAAGTTAATAATATTCGTTGTTAATCAACCAATCTGATTGCTATCTTTAAAAGAAATATTTAATTATGCAAATTCAATTAATTAATAGAAATACCAACTGGAAAAAGTATAGTTTCCAGTGTATATATAATTGTATAGAAATTAAAAATTAAACTTGATTGGATATTACAAAATATTTCCTCCAGGATATTAAAAAATTCAAACAAAACATTACAATCTTATACAACCCAAAATACTAGGCTAGAGGCTTTTCGTCAATCTATTTTTTCCTTCTATCAACTTGCCTAAGTTACCCCTTTCTTTACAATGTGTACCCAAGATATCCATCACTTCAATGATAACATCCTTCCAATCTAGTACCTTTGGCAAAATAGTTTCCATTATTGTTACATCTACTTTCACTTATAGGAAAGAGTACTTTCACTAATACAGCCTTCATACCTCCATCCTCTAGACAATCTACCCCAAGTGATACACTTGTTGGCATCTCTTCACCTTCTCATGCATTCTACAATCCCAACTCCCCAAAAAAGAGTCTTTCAATTTCAAGCAATTATTATTTCTTCTCCTTGCTTGAATTTCAAATAAAAATCCCCAATCCCTTCTCTTTAAGTCTAGTTATTACAAGCAAGCTTGCTTATAGTTCCAGTATTTCTCAAACAAGCACAGCATTGCCTCTCGTCATTGGGTTGACTAGTAATAGTTCTAAACCTGAAGGCATTGTTGGTGCTAATCAAGGACAAAATATCAACCGGATTTCAGACCAATTTTGATCAAGGGTACAAAGCCACCTAATTGTATAAGATTAAAGACTAAACCCATGATTGTCAAACATCAAGTACCAAAATGGGAAGATTAATCAAGCCACCGCAATGAAGAAAAGCAAGCCTAGATCTAGAAATATTGTGTTGAAAACTTCTAAAAGCATGGTCACAAATTTAGATCAAAGCAATTCACTCACTTTGACTTTAACAAATAAGATAGTTTCTAAAGGCATTAATCAACATTGCAACAAATTAAATATTTATAAAACACAATTACCAAGAGAGAGAAGATCATTAATGAATTGGAACATTGTCTTGTACAAGAGCACATGAGCAATCAACAAGATGTCAAGAATTGAAGGTAGCAATAGGGGGAATATTAGATGAAAAGAAAGAAATATTGAGAAAGCTATAACTAGTGGCTACAATTTTAAAATTAATGGGTGATAAAATTACTAATTGCTCAACACAAATTAACACTAAATCCAAAGAAATGGTGTGAAAACTATAATGAATGGCTACAAATTTAAAATCAATGAGTGGTGAAATTACTAATTACTCAACACAAATTACCACCAAATCTAGACAGCTAAAAGCATCATAGGGTAAGGTAAAATTCACTGAAAAATGTGAACACTCAATATAGATTTACAATGGTACAAGTTAAGAACTGAGTGATCCTAGTTAGCAGTGACATCATGTGCAACTCAACGCAAAATCACGTAAAGTGTAATGTCCTGAACTGAACTTTTTTCTAAGTTTCACTTTCATAATGATCAGGCATGAAACCTTAACACCTGTTGATCACCAAGATCCCAACATGGGCAAGGTGAGAACATACAATGAAAGGGATAGAATAATATTATGCAAAAATGCTTGTTAGTGGCAAGCCACACAACTCAATATTCGAACCTATTACAAAATTCTAGAAGTTAGATATGTTTATTCTAGTGGCAAGTCTTCCAAATAAATTACAAACTGAAACTGAAATGAATGAAACCAATTCTAGTGGCAAGCCTTCCAAAACAATTACAAATCTAAATCTGGCAAAGAACTGCACAAATTTAACATTAGAAATATCAATGCTGGAAATTAAAATGATTCACTAGTGTCATGGAAGCATAACCTTCCAAACCAACAATACTAAAATCAACAACAACTCTTTTAGTATTTCTAGTGGTAAACCACACAAAATTACAATGAAATAATTATTCCAATGAATTGAAAAATTGATTGTCTACTGTAGAAATATATCATAAATTGATTACCATGCAGCAAAATATTATGTCAGAATTTGAAATAAAAACCATATAAGTTTATGCAACATGCCCTGAATGGTATGACTGCCTTAGAGTGTGGCAGGCTGAACAATACTAGATTAGCAGCTTTTAAAGGCTGCAACTTCCCTTTGATAAGAATGCAGCAGGCAAGAATCCAATATTACTTACTCCTTTTATGAGTACAGTAGCCTTCTTAGATTATATTTCCAACACCTATGAAGCTTCGTTCAATTCCAAATAGAATGGCAGCTAGGGAAACTCCTTAGAACGTATATCACCCAAACAAGTGAAAAGGTTATCAAATATGTGCAACACCCAACTTCATATAATAAGAGTCCTCAAACTATATGGCAGCTTGACAATATTACTGTATATTTTGGTACGACACTCTCATTCAATTGAAAGAATAAATGAGGAATAGTACAGCCAGCAACAACTTAGAAAAATGACCATATAAAATGGTACAATTGGGTTTGGAAAATGCAACGACCACTTTTCAACAAGTACAACAAACTTAAACATAGTAATAGTGTTTGTTGTTAACTTGTTATAAAAGCTACACAAAAATATAGACTTGAAACTCTTATCCAAGAAATATGAAGTATCTTCAAAATCGTCAACTAATAACCAGAAACTAGAACAAAATGCAAACTTTCAACACACTAGTGACCCCTAAAAAGAATCGCTCTAATGGACATGAGGGCTTTCATCCCCAAATCCAATCTTTACAACTCATAGGTAATCCCACATGAATGGGAGGGTTTTTGTCCCCAAATCTATTTGCCAAAAGGATTTTCATCCATAGGCAAAATGATGAACATGTATTCAATGTCAAGAAAAATGAGGTTTGATTTCATAAAATGTTAACACTCTTCAATGCTCAACTCCTTATATGGTCATTTGAGGGAATTATAATGTTATTTCAATTTTGCCCTTTTCCCTCCAAAACTCATTTATGAAAAGTGTCTAGAAAATCCCTTTTAAATAACCTTACTTTTGGACCCCAGCCATAGTGACACTTAATAACTTTCAAATAAGTTGTCTTCTATGAATATAACATAAAGTTACTTTTTGGACAACTTAAGTTAAATTATTAAACTATTTCCCTTATGCTTCCTTTAGCCTACAGAAAATAAATAATAGGCTAAGGTGGTCCTAATTAAATTTGCCTAAAAAAAGGGACATGACGTAAATTCAACACCAAAGTATCTTGGAACAAAAACTACATAGTGCCACTTCATCTTCTATGGCATCACACTTCATTGCGACCATTCCAGTACATTTCAATGCCACCTCAAACAATACCCTAGCAAAAACTAATTGATTAGCTCAACCTCAGTTGGTGTACCTCACTAAGACCTTCCACATAAGATAGGCTCAGTGCTAAACCTTTGTGCCACTCTAGATTGCACTCTTTTAGTTTGCACCATGTTAGGAAGTTTGTTCACACAACACACACATCATCACACCAACAAGAAGGAAAACCATCACCCTTACAAAACCTAAACCATTATCTAACCAATTTCTCTTGTAACAATCTTTCTTATCATTATACTTGTACATTTGACAAGCATAGTTGCATACACATTCTAGTCAAAAATCAAAAAAGAAGTATTTCCCTACTTTTCTAATCAAGAAACTCTCAACCTTAGGCTTCTCGTTTTCTTTTGTGCACTACACATATGTACCATAGCTGTTAAATTACTTTGAATAGTAAAACATAATTCTCCTAACCCTTGTCTCAAGAATGATTTGGACATTCCAATGCTTCCAAACAATATCAACATCCTAACTTCGGATGACTAGATTAAACAATTTGATTCTGACTTTTGTATCAACTGCTTCAATGACATCTAGATGATCACCTACAAAACATGGAAGATGTCCCCATGGATCTCACACTAGTGGGAAGGTTACAACTTGCAAGGCCCATCTTGAGCCTGAAATCTAACCTTTCATCAATTTAGAGAATTTTTCCATTATTGTACACGAAGAGTACTACCCTCTTGAGCACTATGAGAACAAGTACATGAAATTCTACTAGTTATGCCAACCGAACACTCAATTGGTGCGAGACAATAAAAACTAGACCCATTGCTGCCTTGTGTGCCTACAAATCCAAAATATAGAGTAGAATGAGGTGTTGAGGAACATTTGTGAGCTTTATCCTTAAATTTGGGCCAAGGGTACATTTCTAACCTCCAATACATTAGAGCAAGCATACTGCTATGCATCCAAGATCACAACAAAGGCTATAATTAAGCAAAAGATTACCTTTTCTCCCAAATGTTGTGTGCAAGAGTCACCCCATGCCAATAGATAATTTGACTAAAGAAAATGTGGAAACTACTTCACCAAAGAGAATAGCCAAAGTAGCCTCTAGCACATTAGAAGGCTTAAAGGCCATTACTATAAAGTAAAAGCAAGAGTAAGTGAGGGGTTGGTGGTGCCAAATCCATTGCACAAACATCAACAATGATTCTAAATGTCACATGCAGCAGCAACTAATTGCACAATCTGTATCAAGTACTATGCAAGGAGACAACAAACTGTCTATGCACCAGCACCCATACCACCAATACTTATGAGGAACAAGAGCACCGTTTCCATACCAAGTGTTGGATAAATGGTGAGCCTCTCCATGTCATCCTTAATAGTGAGAACTAGAAGAGCATCATTAAATATGATGCAGGCCTAGGTTTTACTAACAAGGAAAAGATATTCAAATTAGTTGCCAATGGACAACTAGCCCATGTGTGATGCAGCCACTAATGATGTAGTGCCATTGGAGGTATGTGAGATTTTACACAACAAACCCTATGTCTATAATTGTGATAGTACCTATAGAGCTAAGACATAATGGTGTCCCATCAAAGTCAATGACTACATCTAGACTATCCCAAACCCTTTTTTGATTACCAACATCACAAATTTGTGTCTCAAGGTTAGAATATTTGTCTCTCATGCAGAGAAGATTGTATTACTCATGATCTTCCCAAAGATACCTGAGCAACAAAGCATAGAATCAAAGATCTTTCTCAAGATAGACTTCGAAACCAAAAAAGTATTATTTCAATTCATCAAGAAAAAATGGGGTGTGGGGTTAATAGCCCCCCAACAAGGTCAAGGTATGGTATCCCTAGCACAATCACTATCATGATACAAGGTGGGGTTGAGAAGGAAAACTTTCACGTGCAAGACTAAATTAAGGCCTTTAAGGGCACACGGGCCTTCATGGCACATGCCAGTTTCATAGATTTGTCACTTTTAACCAAGCTCCAAAGACTTCAAGAAATGTGAGTGTCAAGAACTTAAAGCAATTATTAGGCCCTAACTAAATGAGAATGGAATGGATATTCACTAAAGAACAAGTGCCCTTAAATGCACCATAATTAATCCAAAGTCTAGTTAGTTTAGCAAAATTAAATATGAAATGTAAAAATGAGTTTTCAACAAAAAATCCATAAGACGAGTATTTCACAAGCACATTGAAGAAACAAAATGAAAACCCAAAGTTTATTTGAGATTAAACTAGCCTTGAGAATTATACCAACAATAAAATATTAAAAGGAAATATTTTGCAGCCTCAAGAATTGTTCCAGGGATTAGAGGAAAAAACCAACAATCCAATTTAGATTGGACCACTTAATGCACCAAGCAGAGATTTATCACGATAAATCATGATTTATATGAGATTTTTGTTACAATGCAAGTGAGTAAGAATGAATTGGTAGCACATCAAGTCTCATACAAAACATTCTAGCAACAACTACAAAATCTACTACAGCAATATTGCAACATCTTTGAAGGATCAAAATTAATCCCAAGCAGACTATATAGTAAGCATTGGTTCAACTTGGTTCCAAAATCTCAAGTTTCAAACAATCCATTGTAGTACATATCCGTTTGAAAGAACAAAGAGATCCAAAACCAAATTCAAGAGCAATTTGATTAGCAATATATCAAATCAAGCTCTTCATCTTTTGGCATCCCAATTTTCTTCACACAAAATAATAATGATGAGGAATTAATATCTACTTCCACATATAGATTACCTTCTAAACAAACTCTAAGGCATGCAATACATCACCAAGATTGACATCAAATCTAGCTATCATCAAGTTCTCATCATCCAAAAAATGTATGGAAAATAACATTGAAAACAAAGGAGGGATTTATGAATCAATGGTTATGCCTTTCAGTTTGAAGGATGGCATACTTTGGCCTACATTACCTGTTCGGGTATGAGTGTGGGTGCTGGTACCAAAACCTTGTAAGGCAGACGGCAAAAAAAGAGAATTCCTTGGGTACCAGTACGAGAATATATATATATATATATATATATAAGAATAGTGATACTCATAATTGCCAATAAATAGAATACAACATAATTTTGACATTGTAACTTGTAACAGTTCAATTCATGATCACTTCACAAGTACAGTAACGGATTCTCCTTAAAAAATATAATAGAGAAATAAAAACTCAAAGAACCCTCCATACCTTACTAGTTTCTTGGTCAATATTGATCATGACTCAGTGAAAAGTAGAATATTGCACTCAATGTAGCATAATCAACAGTCAAAATAATCAATGTAAGTGGTACAAAAGTAATGTTGACTATGTAGCATGATCTTTGATCAACACAATCAATATAGCAAAGCTCTTTAGTCAACACTGTCAGATAACCACATTTAAGAAGAGTCAATCAAACAAGGGTCAATGCAAGTGTAGAGAGTCAATGTTGTAGATCCGGTGCGCTGATTCACGAATGATGTCAGATTTACAGTCTCGCCCAAACATTGTCTTTTTCCCCCTCCTACGATAGTGCTAGTCAAATGAGAAAGTAAATGATGGAATGATGCATTTGTGGGGATCAATTGATGTTATCTACACATGTTCAATTGAAAACAATAGCCCTAAAAAAATTTTAATGGTGGTTAAAAATTCCTGGTCTACTAAAGACAATATCAACTTTATATTGAAATTCATTAGAAAAAGATATCATACTTAGTAATTGATGGTGTCATACTCCTTTCATGAACCAATTTTTGTAATTGCTATTGTTTTCCTCTTCTTAGACTACAAAGCTCCTGCTGGGTATACCTCAAGTATGCCCAGAGTACTACCCGGGCAATACCCGAGGACAAACACACACCGTACCAGGACCAATACCGAACCTACACGCATACCCAAGTCAAATATGAAGGACCTCATAACATAGACTTCGGCCCTTTACCAAATTCACTGTCATCATTTACTTAGATTGTCTTCTAATTTTCTAGTAAACTTGGGAGGAGCATGTTGAGCACATAGCACACAACCTAGACACATTGTACCACTTTCCAATGGATACCTACAAAATACATGCCCTCAATGAGCTCAAGAAACATCTTGGTGGCAAACACATCCTACCATGCCAAACATCACCCAACCATTTGAGATTGAAAATGACGCATCTAACTATACACCCAATGGAATAGTTACCCAACATGGGCATCCAATCACACACTACTCAAGGACATTAAGTGAAATGGTTCATCATTACTGCACATATGTGAGGGAACTATACGACATTTTGTGAGCAATCTATCAATGGCAACTTTAGATCTAAGGGAAAGAGAACATCATTCACTCAAAATCATAAGTTACTTTAGTTCCTAGATACACAAAGAAATTTGGAGAATGTGGACTATATGAAATGGATAACATACTTGAACCAATTCCATTTAGTGATCAAACACAAGGAATGGACAGCAAGGTCGTGGACTACCTTAGCCACCCTCCTATTCAAGTTCTCATCACGATCTTTAGACATGGGGTCACAATTTCTTTGATTAGATTTCCTTCAAACATTACACCTACCTATACCACTCACATAAGGGCGGATGGGTTGCCAAATTCTACTCAACCAACTTATCTACAAACTCAATAATGTTTATCTTCCTATTGGCATTTGCCAAGAACTTATCTAGGAGACAAAGTATTCCAAGATAGCCAAACATTTTTGAGCAAGCAAGATCTTGTTTGTGCTCCAATAGCATTTTTTCTGAACTAGTATGCATAAGGCTTCGAACAACATATTGAGTCATGGATAGTAGATACATCTTGCATCACCAAGACAATATACAAGAATCTTGGGTTTTATACGCCATGGATGGTTCCATCTATTCCTTGAGAATCAATTACTATATATTTCTGTTTTAGACTACCTATGACAAAGCACCAAAACAATTGTGTTTGTTGTAGTGGATATGTTTTTGAAAGTGACCATCACAATTGCATGCAAGCAAAGCATCAACATGACAGACACAATGGATCTCTTCTTTTCTCATGTTATGGTTTATTTCAGACTATCTTCATCCATTGTGACAAACCATGATTTCAGGTTTGTAAATTATTTTTGGTGTGCCTTATAGAAGGCATTGGACACTCAATTAAATGGATTCATAGCATTCCAAAACCATGATTTCAGGTTTGTAAATTATTTTTGGTGTGCCTTGTAGAAGGCGTTGGATACTCAATTAAATAGATTCATATCATTCCATCTTCAAAACATTTGAGCAAACAAACATGGTCAATTGCACACTTGTCCATGTTAGGAAATTATGTGTGGAATAGAGGCTGCTCTGAAAAAACATTATTTTATTTCAAATCACTTTTGAATTTTCATTACAATCTTGAATTTCATTCTTCTACAAATAATTAGTAATTGAGCAATTTTAGAGTTTACAACTGACTAAAAATAGCTGAAATAAAACAACTAAATTAAGTGCCCTTCATGCAGTTTTCCAATTGGGGAATTAAAACAAAAAATAGACGTCCAAGGAAAGGAAAGGAAAGGTCCTTTTATAGTCCACGATATCAGGCGGTCTGTTTTTGGGTCTACAGATGGCTTACAATAGATGGGACTCCTCGTACTCCCGATATGAGGGAGGCACCTAACTCGTGCTCCACAATACGAGGTGTACATACCTTACCCCCTGTAGGATTTGAACTTGTGACCTCTTTTTCAAGAGTACAAGCTCTGCACCATTAGGCCAACTCAGGTGTACAAAACTGCCAAAAATACCAAAAAACAACTAACTTCACCTAAAATAAGTGCAACTAAGAACAGCAGATCAACCTCCTATAAATAACTGCCAAAAATACCAAAAAACAACAACTAACTTCACCTAAAATAAGTGTGACTAACTTATGAAATAAAATCCCTAAGTTGCCGAATCGGAATCGGAATTGGAATTGGAATCGTGGATATGGTACGTCGGTACAGCAATTTTTTGGGAAGGGTTGGGTACGTTTTGGGTACGTCCGTACAAAAAACATATAAAAATCATATATATATATATATATATATTAATATTATTAAAAACTAAATATTTTTTTTATTTTTTTTAGGCAAATCGCTACCAGAGAGGGTAGCACTCTATATTCATTAAAAACAAGATTTTACAATTCTCACCAAAATATGACTTATTTGGGCTTATTTTAAACAATCAAACTTTTGCCCCACAATTCCCACCTTTTGTGGCAGATCTTAGCAACATATGATGTTTCACGGTCGAGGGTTTCCTTCTCTTAACCTCAGTCCAATCATTGTCACAATGAGAGGAATCTGGATTAACTTGCTCTACAACTACTAAGAGGTTCTTCCCCCCCAATTCACCGGAATTGAAATGATCAGTTAGACATTCTGAAGAAGTTGTAGGAGAGTTTGAAATCATGGAGGCTTCACTTCCCTTGAAGGCTGCAACCTTTGTGTTCACTACGCTAGTACCAAATGCAATCGAAGGATGATCCCCGAGAGGGGGAGGAGAAGAAGGCATACTTTCCTTGGGGGGATTGGGTGGAATGGTGTAGTGCTGAGATTCGGCTCCAATCCACCATGTCGGTTTACTCGAATTCCCCAAATCACGCTGCAAATGACATTGGGAGGAGAAGTGTTCTGTTGAGTAACATTTTCTACATCTGAATGCAATTTTTTTGTAGTCAATAGGTTGATGCCTGCATCTGTTCCCCACTTTCAGCGAAATTTCAGCAGGAAGGCCTTTGGCTAAATCCATTTCAACACAGATTCGAGCACACGTAGAATTTTGATAGTCAATAGTTTCCTTAGAAGAACAGTGATACCTTCCAAGACCGTTACCAATAGCTCTCAAGCAATCAAGTTCCCAAAACTGAATAGGAAGATATGGTAGCCTTACCCACAAAAATGCAGTGGTGAAAATTTCTGTACGAGGATCGAAATCAGAAAACCAAGGTTTCATGCACAAAAAATCGCCTTGATAGATCCATGGGCCATTTTCCAGCACCAACTCCTTGTCCTCCTATATATCAAACTCTAAAATAAAGAAAACCTTTACACAAGGATAAATACTTATTTCGCCTTCCATGAATTCTTGCCATTTCTCTGAAACCCATGCATGCAAATCGCATAACCTCGGCCAAATCTTTGTAAAACGACATATCAAAGCATGATCAGATAAAAACGCCTCTCTATCTACTGCCAGACTATCCAAACAGATTTCTGGAGTTTTTGAGGATAAGCAAACAAGGAAATGCAAACTTGGTTTGAGAGTGGCGCCATTAGCAGTGGCGACGGCTTGTTGGAGAAGACCCCCGTCGCCTGTTTTGGGCAGTTCGTGCACTAAACCCCGATAACCAGAGCACCCATGGTTTTGAGGACGCGGGCAGGGGTTATAGACTCCACCATCCAATGCCCTAACGGCATGAGCATAGTCCATTCCGCCTTGGGCCCTTGCGCCATAAGGTGCCTTCACATTCCCGTCTTCTTTGCCGATGAAACCATCAGAAAATGAGCAAACAGAACCCTGTGCGGAGCACGGCATTGTCTTATATTTATTATTTAATAATGCTGTATAAAAATACAAATTTTTAATTTTTAATTTTATTATATAATTACTAAAATATAATTTAATTAGCAATATACTAATCTAATATATAATAGTTTAATTTTTAAAATTATTTTACAAAATTAATTAATTAATTTAGATTATATATTAAATATATATTAAATTAGAATATTATAAAACAAAATTAAAACATTAAAAATAAAAAAACAGTTCATAAATATATTGATAGAACTTATAAAGTTAATAAACATACACGAAAGGAAATACATTGTTGACTCCCATCGAGCGTGATTTAGCTTACGTGACCTTATGCACTCCAAGAGCTTTTTACTGACACGGAAAGCTTTTGCTCAATACAAAACGGGATAGGGGGATTCACTGCAAACAAAGTGGGGTTGTGAGAGCATTATTGAGATCTGATAACAGGTCTGGGCAATCGTCGCAGGAAATGGAGGCCTTTATCAGGGTTTTGTCCTCGGGAGCAGAAACTACTGTAACTTCGTCGGCTTCACTTCCTTCCTCAAAAGTCACAGAAATAATGAAAATCAGAAAATGCTCGATTCCCAAGCGATTCCAAACCGTATCCAATTCGGATACGACTCGTACCCGGAAACGGCAGTTATATACCGACGATTCGGTAACCTAGTAAAACCCTATAAAATATTTGTCTAAAAATAGATATGCCCAAACTTCCAGCAACCTCGGCAGCATATGACATCATCAGCAATTTTCTGTTATCTTTGTCAATATCACTTTATCAGCATTCTTAAAATTAAATGTCTATCTTTCTGGATTCATCTAGAGCAATTTTATTACAAAATCATATCCTAGGATTACTAAAACTAAAACCATGCAAGCTCCACTAAATTTGTAGAATAAATTTATTACAAACTATGAATTAATGTTCACATCTCTTGCATGATAAGAGATCTTTTGATAGATCTAAGAATAGCTAACTCCAAGCTATAAATAGAAAAAGCTAAAAATAGTGGAAGGTTGATAGTACAAGCTCCTTGGCTAAAAATATAGACCATTAAAAATAGCACAAACTATAAGTAGCTCTAGCTAAAAATAGAAAATCCCAAAATATGTTTCTTTCTCTTTAATAAGTGAGCTAAAAATAGCCCAACATGGGTTAAAATAAGACTTTGTTGGGTGAAAATTATGTAATCAGCTTTTCGATAGATTACACAACTAGGACTTCAGCCACAGCTATGTGAGATGTAAATCTCTCCTCTCGGAAAGGGAAGGCGCCCTTCTTACTGCTGATGGAAGCGATAGTAAAACAAACAAGTAATTACAAAATGTACACAAAACTTACGAAGTGGGGGGGGGTGTGTACATTCATCCTTCTCTCTTTTTTCAGAGAAGATGTTTACAATGCTTCACTGTTGGAAGTTCTTAATTCTTAATAACTCTAAACTAACAACGAGCAGTAATGCCAATACCTCTATCTTGTCAAAGCAAAGCGTAGAGGTACCAGAAGTGATTAACAGTAAACTAGTAAAATAAAAGGGAAAGCTCACGAAGGCACAAAGTCGTTCCGTAGCATTTTCAATGGTGGATCTGTGAAAAGTGTATCGTCTGTCAAGTTAGAAGCACAAAGTCTTCTTAGATGCAGCAATTCCTCGAACAGCATGAACAATTACAAGCACAAAGTCTTGTAGATCAT
>VDFB02098828.1:0-21896 GCA_007258455.2 Sequoia sempervirens
AGCGTCACGTCCACCGCTCAAGAAACCCACTCTAATACCACTTGATGAGAGTATGGCTTTGAGACTTAGAAAATAACCCACAAACAAGAGAATAATTTTATTATTCAAAAAATGGAGCTTCTTACATGCAGAGGATCTCAAATCCCCAAGTTCTACAACACATGCAAGTTACAGAAAGCTACAGAATAACCCTTTCGCAATATGCAAGCTTGTCCCCAAAAAGTTACCCAAAAATTAGAAAACCCGCCCATAAATAGAGCTCCTCATTAGTTTGGAGCCAAAACAACATTCAAATTTGAGTTTAGGCGGTTTGGCGCCGAAAATTTACAACATGAAGTTCAAATTTCAAAAGAGCATTTGCAATTGTATCTTCTAGAAAGTGTGCCAACTTCACGGGGCCATAACTTTTGATCCGGGACTCCGATTTGCGAACCGTTTGAACCGTTGGAAAGGTCTCGAAGTCAATAATGCGCTCAAAACTTGTTATGCCAATTTTAGCAAGTTTTGGGGCTGATACAGGAGCTCTAAGTGCCTCAAATCTAACTCAGAAGATTTTCAAGTGCAAATCTGGGAAACTAAAACTGCAATATCTTTCAACCCAAGAACCAAAAATAAAAACCATAAATTGGGAATTTCATTATGACTAAAAGGGTATCCAAAAATGTAAAAACATCTAAAAACTAAGAAACTTGAAATTTAACTATTTTTGGGTGATGCAAGATTGCCCTTACACCACTGGATGCTCCTACATCACAAATTGGGATGGATGTGTAGATGATAGAAAAAGTACAAGTGGTGGTGCATTCTTTCTTGGTTGCAAATTGGTGGCATGGTCGAGTAAAAAGCAAGATTCAGTTTCCTTGTCTACTACTAAAGCTGAGTATATTGTTGCTGCATCTTACTGTACACAAGTTCTATGGATGCATTTTTTTTGAAAGATATCGTGCAATTGTGTATGATGCTCCTATTTCTATCTTTTGTGATAACACAAGTGTAATTAACATTTCAAAGAATTTAGTGATACACTCGAGTACAAAGCATATATTTATTAGGTATCATTTATTAAGAGAGAAGGTTGTGGAGAATGAAGTAAAGCTTGAGTATGTCCCTACGAAGGATCAGATTGTTGATATATTTATGAATGCTCTTCCTAAAGATACTTTTGAGTATCTCAAAGAGAAGTTAGGGGTCATTTCCCCTTATTTTTTGAACTATATGCATATGGAGATGCATCAGTGTGGTGGGTCTATGGATCTATCTTTCTTCTAGACTAATGTTTTGGTGGCTACCTCTCAAAGGGAGCAAGTAGTGTCATGTGCTGTCATTGCATGAGTATTCTGTTGTTAATGTCAAAGGGGAAATCAATGTAAAATATCTTTTTGCCTTTCCATTGATGTCAAATGGGGAGAGGAAGAATGTGAAAAAGAGAAGAGTATCATGTGAAATATTATCTACTAAGGGGGAGAAACAAAAAGAAAAATCATGTGAAGTGTGTTCAAAGCTAGTATACTGTCTTTGATGGTTTTTCACATCATGTGTTGCCATCAATGAAAAAGGGGGATATTGCTGCAAGAATGAATGTGTTTTCATTGATGCCAACTGGTCAATTGGTTATCAACTGGTTACTGTTGTCATTGATGTCATGGATGCAAATTATAATGAAGAAAGGTTGCAAGTGTTCAGTGGTTGCTCCAGGTTTTGCTCTGAGATTTTCTCCTATGTTTTTGTGGTTCATATATGTTGATCATGGTTGTTGGAAGCTTCTATATCTAGATTTGTGGCTTCTAATTCATTGTACAATACGAGTTATGTTCACCAGTTGTGAACTGTGGTTTTCTATGTATCTGGCTGAGGTTCGGGAGAAATGTTGTTGGTCCAAATTTCCTTTTGGCTAAGACTTATGACTTACGGTTCTAGAATTAAGTTGTTATGATCGTGTTGAAGATAATTTTGGTGTCTGGAAGGATTTGATCATGCTAAGGGTTGTGTGTGCTTAATTGTTCTATGTGTTTTACACTGGTTTGGCTGACCTTATGTTGAACACTACTTTCAAATTTTTTGAAGCGTGTTGGGACCTATTTGGGTCCTCATCAAGAATGTGTTTGGTTCACCCTCATTCTAATTCCACCCTAGTATGTTTTGGTGCCAACCTAATTTGAATTTAATGATGGATGGCCAAATTTGGGTATGTTTCAAAGTTGAAGATGGTATAAATACATGATGAGTTAATGGTGAAAGATGTACAAAGAAATAAGTGCAAAGAAATAGAGAAGATAGATACAAAATATATGTGAATCAGTGTGTGTGTGTACATGTGATGCGAGTGTGGCAAATTAGTGTGAATTCTAAATGTTGAGTTTCTAGATGCAGTGAGTTGAAGGTGTACTCTATCTTTCATGCATGCCTGCAAGTGGTTGAGTAAATTCTAGTGGAAATCTCTATTGCATTGAGATTGTCTTCTCTCTATAACATATCTCTTCTATCTTCTTTGTATCTCTATGGTAGTGAGCCCTCTGGGTGGTTAACCCTATTGGATAGTGAGTCTTGATTTAGATAACGAGTCCTTGTTTCGACAGTGAGCCTTTTTCTCTCAAGCAGTGAGCCTTTGTAATCAGTTTTGATATTCTTGATAGTGTGAGTTAATCCTCACTATAGTTTTTCCCTCATTGGTTTTTCCACATATTTATCTAGTGTTACTATGTTTGTGTGACGGTTTTCAGTTTCTACGCTTGCACTTAATGTTTAATCATTTTATCAGTGTTAAGGATTTGTGATTGATCTAAGTTCCGGTGAGTGATTTAAAACCTCTCAATTTTCTTGTTCAATAATATCGTGACCTAAACTAATCTTTTTTTTAATTTTTTTCATTATGTAAATAATTATCTTCAGATTGAAGGCATATAGTTTTTTACAAGAAAATTAACAAATTAAAAGTTATTAAATAATATGAAATTATGACATTTCAAGTTTATGGACTTGTTCCTCATAAATTAATTAAAAAATAGAAAAAATAATCTAATCATAAAAAATTGAAAACTAGATGATGGCCTTGCCATGACAATATGATATGTCAATGTTTCTAAAAAAACCCATCAGGCATATTGTCAAACTCAATTTTTTCTCTTGGTATTGCCATGACCTTGTACTTGCAGGTCCAAGGCTAAGGGTTGGCTTACCATGCCTTTTATGAGCCTAAATCCAAATGAAAAACATGGATTGTGAGTTTCAAACTTTTTGCAACGAGTACCCACTTTATAATGGGTACATATTCTAAAACATGGATGGGTACTTGTTTTAAAGTTGAAAAATGATACTTCCCCTAAAAGTGAACCCAACTTCTTGAACTTACCCATATATTTCAACAATAAATATTTTTAACTACTATAATATAATGACAAAACTAAAAATAATAATGATTATGCCTTTAAAATTTTAAAAAATCATAATAGTTTTCTAAATCATGTTATGCAATATTTTAGATGAATCTTAAATTTATACAAATACCATTATTATTGATCTCGCCACATAATAATATTATAATATTATAAACAACTATAATAATAAAAAAAACATTTTAACAATTCAAAGAAAATAAACGATTATGTCTAAGTTAAAATATTAAAAAAACTATAATAATATTATAAAAATTATTTTCTAAATTTTCTTAATATTAAAAGGAAAAACCATAGTAATTCAAAAAATTATATAGCATTTTTTTATATATTAAAATATATGGATCCTAAAAAAATTAAGTGATAAATTTTAGTGTTAGTCACCTTAGCATGCTTTATGATTCATTTTATCTATTTCTTAGCCTAAAACCATCACTAATATGTTTTATGCTACCCAAAGACACATTTATTTTCCTAGAATCATTTTCTAAAAGTCTTAAATCAAAATTAAATACTAGGACTAAAGTCATTTGGGTGATATGTATAAGAAAATCACCCATATAGTAGACTAAAAATTAATTTAATTTCATTTCAACTTTGGGTCTTAGAAGCCCTAATTCTATGTTTCCTTAATTTTATTTTTATGCTCAAGTTGAATCCATCTCAACACAACAATCCCTTCTTCCTCATTTTGAATCATTAAACATCTTCCCACACTAAATTTTCCTCTCAAGTAATCTTATAATTTTTATTCCTCTCACATCCATTCTTCATAGCTAAAAACTAAAAGATCCTCCACTATAATCTCTAACATTTCCCTTCACCATAACATCCTCATATTATTCTTTTCTTTCCTATGAATTTCCTATTCCCATACCCCCCTCTTCCAAGTTCTCATTTTTATCAAATTCTTCATTCAAATGCTTGTTGCAAACCCAAACTTTCTACTAATAATTCTCCAAGTATATTAATAAAAAAATTATCTCCCTTTTTGTTCTCCAATGCATGAGAAAACACCAACCAAAAAATAAACATACTCCTAGGTTTTAATTGTAGTCACAAAACCTTACACACACCAAAAATTCCCCATATAGTCTAGCGCACTCATCTAGTCTTTCGAAGGAAAAATTGTTGATGGTTGAAATATACCTCTTAGGGGACTAACTAAGGTAGTTTAGCAAATAGCCTAACCTATTTTTACTATCTCCAACTTAGAAGGTAAAAATCTAAATATTTGGAGTAGTTGTAGGTAGTCTTAAGGTGGATCTAGAATAAAAAATTTAGAATATTATTCATAGATGGATTCAAGGCTACAATATATTAAGGTATTTATCACTTTTATGTATGTTTTCATTTCTAATGCCCCATTACATTTTATATAGGCTCTATTTCCCTTGGAACTAAAATTTGACCTTGTAGGTATACCTAAAAGGTCTCTAGCACACAACCCTAGTACTAGTGTTCGCATGAGCCCCAAAAATTTACACAACTATTTGCATGCTTGGTGTATGTATCTACTCTAGTTCCCAACTTCATGTAATTTATCTTACACAACTTTTGGAGACTTCAAATTTTACAAGTTTGTTCCTTTAGTCTTACCTAACATTTTTTTGTCAAAAATATTCAATCAATAACATCTCAAGGGGTGCATTATCCTTCTCCTTCTCTCTTCTATGCTTTCCTAGTTTGCATTTCACACTTCCTAGCTCGTGCATTTAATCTATTTTCTTGTTAATATGAATGTAATTAATTACTTTTTTTACTTCAATTTATGGTCAAAAATATATGGATTAGCTTAAAGAAACCATACCAATACCATTAACACACTTTAACACTTAGAAGATCCTAAAATATTTCTTTTAACAACAAATTTTGTTAATTATTATCAAAGAATAATCTTTATATCTAAAAATTTGTATGCCTTAAAAAAATTAAAATCAAAATTTAGTAGTAAAAATCATTGTACCAAATATTTGGTACAATGATATCTTTATATCTACTTCATTATTTCATCATAGCATCATCATATTTTTCCTATTCTTTCCTAGATGATTTTTCTCTTCCAAAATTGTTCTCTTCTAAAATTCAATTGTTGTCAACTCCTTCCTTCAAATGCTTGTTGCAAACTCAAAACTTCTCTTAATTATTCCCGAAGTGGATATGCAACATTTCCATCTCCCTTTTTGTCATCTATTACACAATCACACACAACCCAACAAATAAACATCCTTCTAGGTTTTATTTGTAGTTGCAATATCTTGCATACACAACAAACATCTCACATAATCTAGCACACACATCCAATATTTCTAACTATTTTTTATTGATGGTTGAAACATACCTTCTAAGGGAATAAGGTAGTCTCCCAAATAACCCAACCCATTTTCCCTATCTCCAACTTAGATGGTAAAAATATAAATATTTGGAGTAGTTGCAAGTAGTGTATAGATGGATCTAGAATCATCAAAGGTAGAAGATCAAACACAAAAGGTTTCAAGTCTATAAAGATGAATTCCTCTAGCACTTCAATGATTTTTTTCTATCTTTAGTGCCCCATTACATTATAGCTAGGCTCTAACACCACTGGAAGTGAAATTTGACCTTGAAGGCATATTTGGAAGGTCTCTAGCACCCAACCCTATCATCGATGTCTACACAATCCCTCCAAAATTAACATATGTGTTTGCATTCTTGGCTTAGGTATCTACTCTAGTGCACAAGGTAATGTAATTTATTCTACACAACTCCTAATGACTCCATATTTTGCATGCTTGCTCCTTTTCCTATCAACATGTCTTCTTTAGATGTCCTCAATCTACAACATCTCTTGGGCATGTAATCCTTCTTCTTTTCTATTTTATGCTTTTCTAATTTTCATTTCAGCCTTCTTAGTTTATGCATTTAATTTATTTCATCATAGAAATAAAAATAATTAATTACAATTGTACTTCCATTTGTAGTTAGATTTAGATATATTAGAGTGAAAAAAAAGTTATCATAATCTCATAGGTATACATTGACACTTTGTGGATGCTAAAATGTGTATTTCAATAACAAACAATTTTTGATTACTATCAAAAAATAATATTTAAATCTAAAAATAATAATATACTATCTTTGAAATTTTAAAAATCGCAATAGTTTTCAAATCGTCTCACCACAATCATAATATCATAAAATAATAATATAATATTTTAGAGAGAGAGAGAGACATACCTATCTTTCTTTCTATCTCTCCCTCTCTCATTCTCTACCCCTCTCTCTCTCATTCTCTCTCTCTCTCTCTCTCTCTCTCTCTCTCTCTCTCTCTTGTTAATGTATGAGATAAATTGGATGATCGAGACCCTCCTCATTCCCTTTCTGCTACTATTCTTACCACGTCATAATCTTGTTTATGTTTTTATGCTTCAGATCTTAATCCTATTTAGATTTTAAGAATGTAACTTTTTCCATCCATTTTTTCAATATATATAACATTAATTTTATATTTTATAAATGATAATATAGACACTTATTCATCAAAATAAAAAATGCACTACACTTGTTGTGATACTCAATAAAATGAAACAGTAAAACTTTCTAAATATGACTTAATATAAAATATCAATGCACTAATTATAACTGTTCATCACAAGATATATCATTTGTCGTAAGAGAATAATGCAAGAACAACTGTAAGAACCAACTCAAATCTTATCCGTTAATATGCCAGAAAACATAAAAATGAGAAGAGATGTATAACAGACACAAAATATATTAACATTGATAATCTGTATACGCCATCTGCATGACAGGAACTTAGATCTAATTCAAATGAAAAGTAAAGTCCACAGACATGTAAGGTGAAGAAACTGCAGGTCTTGCAAAGATTTCAATAAAAGCATTCTCTGTTCTTCATGGGTTTAATTTTCTCAGTGTTATATGAGATATTGAGAAAGGAAAGAAAAGAGTACCCATAATGAAGAAGGCAGCAGCCCAACGTCCAGTTGCAGAATAGGAAACATGGCCTCCCTTGAGGTCTACTGATCCATCTTTTACCCACTCCTTCTCATCATGTTCAATATCAAGCCCAGCTTCCATACTCATCTGTTATCTTTCCCCTGTTTAAGTCTCAGATGTAGTTTCACTTGTATTTTGCCTGAATGATAAATGCTAAAGAGCAAGGATGGATTCCAGAGGCTGCGCAATTCTAGCAGTTAAACTCAACCAGAATAGGTTGAGAGGTTGCTATCATTTGGCAGTGCGTTGTCTTTTAATATATTTTTTGTTTGTATTTTATTAACTATCATCTGGACGTAGTGCGAACAACCACGATATAAAAGTCTGAGACACTAGTAAGATGTCAGACCAGTTGTTAGAGCAGTTGTTAGATCGCTAGATCCAATAATTGTGTTTTACGTCATATTTAACTATTGAAAACATCTCTCCCTTTTCTTCTTGTAATGGAATATCACCTTACATATATAATTACCCTAAAGCAAATATTTAAATAAATTCATTAATGCGCATGTGAAACTAATTTTGACATTTTTGAAAGGGAAGTTAGTGATGATCTTGAACATGATCATGAAAATGTATTGGTAGAGAATTGACAACTATTGCAAACATGCCCTAGCTCACTATACCTATGTCGGAAGTGTGGTGGGTTGATAGATACCATTTAGGAACTTGCTAGAAAATAATTTATCCTCATTTGATCAAGCGAATCTAGGTAGCTTGATTTACTGACAGTGAATCAAGACTGAAGACAATAGGCATGAATGTAATATGCCTAGGATGATGATAAAATAATATGATAAAATTAGTATTCTCTCATATGAAGACCCTTCTAGGGTTTCTTGAATGATTTGAAATGGATAAGGAATGTCTTTAAATACAACATAGCACACAAATCCACATACCTATACTCTAATTCTACTCACAATGACTGGTAGGAAGAAGTCAACAAAGTTTAGCTTGAGGTTTGAGACTTAAAAGTTTATGGTTTAAATTTGTGTGTGGAAATTATTATAGTCAATAATTTTACACATCTAGATCTAAACCAATTTGGCAAAAGGGAGATTTAGGAATTGAAATTGTTTCCTAAGGATGAGTGATGATGGGGATAGGCCAGGATAAGATCACAAGCTACTTGTTATTGTATAAAAGACACTTTGATTAAAGTGGGCCCAAAAACATAGGGAAAAGGGCACGTGTATGCAATTTCAATATTACAGTTCCCCTCTACTAGGTTGTGCATGCAAAATTATATGAGGATGCATGTCAAAGTAAAACAAGCTCAATCAACATGAAAAATAAATATTTCAAACACTAAAAGGATATGGATATTGGGAAATATTTTTTATATTCTTGTCACAATGATTTCTCCATTGAAAACTTATAAAATAGAAAAAAATAAAGCAATGAATATCATTTGTAACACATGTAAAATAAAAAATAACTATAGGGTGAGTGTAAGATCATAATGGGCCAAAAATTACCTCTAAGTGATAATTAAAATGCTAAGAAATAATGAAAGTAAAAATAAGAAGGTGTGAGGTTGTTGTTGTTGTTTGACCCATAATTATCTCACATTCACTCAAAAATCATCTTAAAAAATAATGAAAGTAAAAAGAAAAAGATAAGAAATTTTATCTAAGAAGGAAGTGGTAAGCTTTGACTAAGTGGAAGAGTGTTAGAACTCTAATTAAGTGAAAAAGTATACCAACATAGAAATATTAATAAAGCTCCCCTCAACTTGGGAATTACTATGATCTTGTCATTACAAAACATACAAATGAACATTAGTGACATATATGCCCCCTTTAATTGGTTGAATAGAAAGGAAACAAGGAGAAAAATGTATGTTTCTGATAAAACATATAAAAGTGGTAATCCATATCATCATGTGATAATAATGTATGAACATGCGTAAGATAGGATTGTGAAAGTATATATAAAGGGGGAAAGAAAAACATTCTCAATTGTTAATCCAATGATGACAAATAATAAATGATGGCAACCACATATGCTAGATAAGGATAATGTAAGCACCAAAAAATGGTGGATATAATCATGATAAAGATCATAACATATAGGCATGTGACCACAAAATAACATGTAATCATAACCATAATATCATAACAAATAAGTTTGACAATCATTTGAAAACATTAAAATATAATAAACATGTAGTATAGAAGTATCATAAAATATAAACATGGGAAGAATATGATTATGATAATAAAAATGTAAGAGTGATATCATTTAATTATCTATAATTATTTGAAATATAATAATAAGCATAAAATACAAGTAGACTGAGAGCCAAACATCATAAACATGAAACATGAAAAGCATAGATACATTATGGGCATGTAATCTAGTAAGTATAAAAAAAATCATAGAAATATAACATAGGATAACATACGATAATAATAAAAATAGAAAAACTAAATATTAAACATGGCTCATAAAAAGAAAAAAGACATTTAGGAAAGAAAATGAACTAAACATGAAATAATCAAAAGTAAATATGCCCCCAAGTGAGGAAAAATGCATAAATAATAATCTATAGAGAAGGTGCATATTTAAGCTTGGATTCAATTCTAGTAGGCCCAATAGATGCTTAAACATAATCTAAATTCATATGTATACCATAATTGAGATATATGTTATTATGAGGGATCATTGTTAGAGTTAGTGTGGCAAGGGTTGGGGTTTGAGATGTATCTATAATTTTAAATCAAACATTTTACAAGGTGGCATACTTTTTATAACTCATCCAAGTTTTCTATGTCAAGGATTTAATGTATGGAATGGAAATAAAAATTATTCTTAATTAAGATTCAAGTGTGGGTAGCACCCTTGGTTGATAGGGTAGAAATTATGATGGGATATAAAAATGTTACCAAAAAATATGTACATAAGAGAATTGGTAAAAATAGAGATACATTTTAATTACACTAGTGTATGTAGAGAGGGTATGAAAAATATAAATTAGAAGTGTAGAAATGAAATTGAGGGTGTTAATTAATACTCTATGACCACATGCTATGTTATTGGTTTATTAAGTGAATCCCTAGAATATCTAGATATGATGTTCCATACCTAAAAAAGTATTTTATGTGATTATGCATAAGAACCAATATAATGGTCATCCATAGAATTTCTATCAACATGTGCATGTTACTCAGAAAAAGGAACATGTTCATGATGTACTTCAACATTGTTATCATGTCCAATAAAATGATTGGTAGAAATTTTCAAATTTTGATTAGGGGGCAACTAAAGGATTTCCCCCATAATTGATACCTTCTACATTATTCATATTATTCTTATCAAATGTTGTATTTTATGTTTTAAATCCATGCACCCTTAAGTATATTAACCATTAAGTCTATGATAGTTGTAAAATATATTCTCATTATAATCCTTAGGTAGTCTTATAATGGAAGAATAGGTGGAAGAGTAATCAAATTAGAGATTAGTAATATTTAAAGTGTTAGAAATCATGTTAGTGTTCACCTTGGTTAGTAGCACTAATGTCTGTGAAGTTAAAATAAAAGTGAGTTATAATAACAACTCATGAAACAATTCTAGGTGAGAAAATAATTATTTGAGCATTTGTTTGTACATTTGAGCTGTTGAAACAACTCAATGTATTAAGGTTGTTTCCTAAAAAATAGGCTATGACAATCCTATAAAGATCTAATGTATTTGATTGAAGAAAAATGAAGCACGTATCATTTTATGTTTAATTTTTTCAGCTTCTTTTGTCTCTGATAAAATTTGTTTACATGATATCAAAGCATCCCATCTTGTGCCTGTGTAGGTGGAATGAATAAAAAATTATTTTGGCTGGAGATATCAGAGCATTTATCTTTCTTATATCCGTGAGTAGTGCAATACCATTTTTTTGGGTAAATTGTGCTAAATTTAAAATGGCATTTCTTCATATTAGTTTAATGTAGTTGTAGTAAAATGGCAATATCTTTGTCATTTCATAACCAAATTTAAAAATTCAATTTTTTTGGAAAGCTAATGAAGGGTACAATAAAACCTAGTAATGGTTTGAAGATATATTGTGTACAGTGAGTGAGCAGTTTGGAGCTAAAAATAGTGGTTGCAAGTTTTGATGTGATAACTCGTTTGTGAATGCCATCAACTACAACAAAATAATATCATGCCATTGGAGCAATGTATTAGTGAAAGATATCCACCAAGATAGATAATTAATATTTTTGAAGGAGTTTAATGATTTGATGTCATAAAATTTTCAATGATCTTGCATTCTCCCTGTTGGATGGCTGTTGCAATTGCTCTACAATTTCATTTTTAGTTTGTTGATTAAATTATTTTTTTATGGAGTTTCATTGAAGCTTATTTCAACATAGTCTATGTCATTTCAATTTGAATATTATTGGAGAAGCATTATCTAGCATGGGTAGAGATGACATTCTCTTGAATGGATGGCGTAAAAAATCTGTTGAATCAAAAGGAGAGTCAGTTGATAGTGTTTTTTAAAGGAGATATGTTCAAATATTTTGTTACTTAAAGTTGGTGATTTAGGAGAAACCTTTTACTTTTGCTTGAAGTAGCACTATAATAGAGTTTTTTCTTTTGGAGTTAACAAGGATTTATTGTAGTAAAAAGGGTGCATTCTTATGGAGCTACATCCTCTTATTCATGTACACATGGAGTTGATGCTATATCTAACAGTGTTAAATTAGGGATTCTAATGCTACATTTGGATAGGAAGGACTAAAGAGTCAAAATGGAGGATGGAGGAAGAGGAGGTTGGATTACACTCAATGTCCTCTCGTCAATCACCAGTGACGAGGTTGCTTATCATGTTTGGTAGAATTTTATTTGAACTATTGTGTGGCATTGACAATTTTCTATGTTGTTGGAGACCTAGTGGCATGATCAACAATAGTGGTTATTTCTATTCATATGTGTTATTTTCTTATGTATCCTCCTAGTGAAAACTATTGTAATAAATAAAAGAACTAGTGCAATGTAGTTCATGGATCTTGAAAAGGTTAGTGGTAATCCAGAAAACCATATGAGGTGAATAGATGAGTGAGTTCCTATTTGTGTTCAGGTTTTTGGTAAATCTATGTGAAAACTATGAAAGGTTGATGAGAGGTTCCTTTCATTTGAATCAACATCATGAGTTATAAGTGTTGGGATTACTACAGTTGAAAGTGTTAAATATTGAAAGGAGGAGAATATGGACATCATCAATATTGTTGTATAGGAAAGTAGCTGGCTACAAAGATCCTCTTACTATCAAACTTCTTGGAAGTGTGTTCAACCAATGATGAGTTCACTAGAAGTAAAATTAGGATAAGTTCTCATATGTAGGTGATCATGTGTAACAAGATCCAGATAGCACTATGCAGAACTAAACTATGTATCTAGGCATACGATTCTATTTCCAACTTGTAGTGTAGAAAAATGCATCCCTTTACATTTTCACACTTGTTTGGGTCCTCCCTATTAAAATTTAGCTTATTTATGCCTTAATTGGTCCTATTTTGCATCCACAAGCCTAGTTAAATGTATTTTACTAAGGATAATCCTGACATGTAATAAATGGAAAATCTTAATTTAATATTTTTTGGCTATGAGTTCCAGATTTAGTGATCTGGGACCCATATGCCCATCTAGGCATGTGGGTCATCCCTAGGTCTTGGGTCCTGATTTCAAATGTCACATTGAACATAACACTTCTTGAAGTATGTGTCTCGGGTTTAAGACTTTGGGACTCATATGTCCCATTGGGTGTATTAGTCCCGATTTAACCTAGTACCTATTTTAATTCAAATTCTTGGTGGGATTTTATTAGATCCTTAATTTCAATTTTTGAATGTCAGCTTGTAGTGTTGTAATTTCAGGTCAATTAAGCATAAACAAGTATAAATACAAGATCATTTCACTATGTTTCATCCTAATATCCTATCAACTAATCTAAGAGCCTTCAAGCATTTATGCAAGAGTTTATAAGAGCATTCAAGAGAAAATCGTCAAGCATTTGGAGCTACATTCAAGATTCAAGCATCATGTCAAAGTCTTCATGCATCATGTGTGTTTGTGAGCTAACATTTGTGATGTAGGTTTCATGATTCAAGCAAGCATTCAAGACAAAGTTTCAAGAATTCAATCAAGAATCAAGATCCACATCCATTGAAGCCATTGAAGCCATTTCACACAATTTTGCAACCTTTATTTCAAGGGTTTGGTGAGTTGCAACATTTCATTTTTTCATTCATCATTCCTTCATGCTTTTCTATTTCATTTCAAGTTTTAATCACCAAAATGGGGAAAACCCCCATTCCCTAACAAAAAAGCATTTTTCTCTCTTGATGTGTGTTTGTAGATCTAGGTGAATTGGAGCTTGAAGATCCTTTGAAGAAAAATTGCAAAAATTGTCAAATTTGTCAAGAAGTTGTCATCTTCACAGAAACTCACCCACAAAATAGAATTCAGATTTTCAAACTTGAAGATTGGACAAGAAGTAAGCTATAGAAGATCACAAGAGGCTATATAAGTATCAATAAAACCCTAACAATAGGACTCATACGCCCAACCAGGCGTATTAGTCCTAGTATACCCCTTTTTTCCATCTTTCTGCAGATCCTGGTCAATCATCAAAAGATTCTAGATTTTTCCCAGAAAAGATGTAGCAAGACTCATACGCCCAACTTGACATATTAGTCCCAATATACTTCAAAAAATATATTTTTAGAGTTGCAAACCTTGTTTTGACTCCATCATTCTACCAGGTACTTTACTATTTGATTCCAGTTTATCAATCTTGTTTCATCCTTTCAAATTCCTAGGTCATATAGTGAATTTTCATAGTGCATTCAATTTCCTCTTTTAAAGCTTCATTTAATGGTGAACCCTCATCCAATTGTAATAGGAATCCACTATCCATTCCTAAATCAAGTCACTTGGTTGAAGAATCTAGTTTCCTAATGAATTAAAGTGTGAAATAGGTCCAATTCTATCTCCCAAAAGGTGGAACCCTATTTCCCTTTTGTTTGTTTTGGTGAACTTGACCTTTGGACCCTTGAATTTATAATTTTGAGAACATTGTAGTCCTAGATCTCGGTTGCATTAACATTTCATTAGATTTTCATTAGTTGATTGCATTTAGGACTTCTAAATATTGCATTAGTGAAAAGTGCATATAGGTTGCATTTTTTGCATTTTGCATCATTCAACTTCATTGAAAATCTATAATTGCAAACATTCAATTGAGCATACAACTTAAACACATTAAAATCAACTCAAAATTCGGTGATTTAGGCTTAAAAACCCTAATTGGGACTCATTCACCCACTTGGGTGTATTATTCCCTGTACAAGTCTTTTTGTAGATTTCTAGGTATTTTGTGCTCTCTATTTTTCATCGTTTGAAACTGTTAAAAACCCTAATTTGGACTCATATGCCCACCTAGGTGTATTAGTCCTTGATTAGATCTGAATCTACATTTTCTAGCATTCAAAGTTCTCCATTTGTGCTTCTAGTTGGTATCTTTAGATTACTGTTTCAGTTTGCAAAATTACTATCATTGGAAATATTTTCAAAATTGGTTTCATTTCAAGTGCATTTGTAAACATAAGAATTGGAATTAAAGAATTTCATTTATCTTGTGTTCATTGCATTTATCTCACATTTATTATCCTTCCTTGATTGACCCTTGCATGATATTTACAACTTGGTGTCCTATTGCTAATACTATAGTGAGACATAGTTCAAGACTCATGTCCTGCCACGATAACACACTCGTCGTGGATCTTGGGTTATCTAGATCTTTCACTCAATTTTTGAAACTAGTGCACTAGGTATGGACCATAACATTGACAACTCTTTACCTTCAAGTAGTATGACAAATGTTGAAACAATGGTTGCTAGTGTCCCTTAAGAAAACTTAATCCAAATCCATTAAGAATTTGCACATCTACAACCTAGTGTGTATTGAAAACATTTCCAACACCGTTATTCCTACCATAGATAACATACACCGAATGATTGAAAGTGAAAAAGGAATAGAGATTGCACGTATCTTAGCTAAGATTTTTGGAAAAAATCTTACCTCAATGACTAGTTGTGCTCAATGCTCAAAGTCATGGAGGAACCCAAATTCCTCCTCCTACAACCATTGCCTCTATTCCTACTTACACCAACCCTCAAGTTACCACAACGATGCAACCTACTAGAAATGTATTTTCTACCTTGGGTATTTCCACTAGAAATTCTTGTACCTTTGTGGCATCTCACGTCATATCTCCTACCACTTTACCTCCCATAAGTGTTCCATTTGCTTTTCCCTCAAACACATATACACCTCCACCATATTCACCTCCATCCCAAAACACAACCAATGACGCCATTCTTAACCAACTCTTGCAAAATGTTCCATTCCTTCAATGACAAATTTCCACTATAAACCAAAATAAAAATGGCCAACCTTCATACTATGTCAGAAGCAATCCCTTATCCTTGGAGGTATTAAGAACACCAATACCACAAAGTATAGAGATTCCTAGATTTAAGAAATTTGGAGGAAAGGGAGATCTTTCTAACCATGTTTCCTCTTACACCACATTATGCAGTGATTTCGTCCTTGAAGATAAGCTCTTGGCTAAGCTTTTCCCTAGGTCCTTGAAAGATACTACTGTAGAATGGTTTTCCTCATTACTGAATAACTCAATTCATTAATTCAATGAACTTTTTGAGGCCTTTATCAACCATTTCCAAGTGCATATGACTCCTAAGATGATATTAGCTAATTTGATGAGATGTAAGCAGAAGGATGATGAAAAGGTTATTGAATTCATTTCACACTACCAATTGCTTTATTCCCAAATCAACAAAAAGATTCTTGATCCTCACCTTCAATGAATGTTCATTGAGAACTTACAAACTAAGATGCAAGATAAGCTTGGCATGATGAAATTTCCTTCCTTCATACAATTGTGTACCACCCTTCGTGATCTTATCAAAACTTAGTTAATAGTCGTGAAACAAAAGCCACCTATAGCCATCTTGAAAAGTTCAAATATGCAAATAAAAACAATTACCAACCTTTCAAGAAACAAAATAAATACTCTCTTCAAATAAATCCCCCTCAACCAACCCAACATGTTGTTACCCAAGTGGCTTCTATAAGGAAGACAAATCTTTTTACATTTGGGGATTTGAATATAGACAATTTACTCCCTTACCTGATACCCTCCATAACACCATTTTACAACTTCTAGAAAAGAACTTCATTTCCTTACCTCCCATTAAAGCTCTTGATCCTACTAAGCCATTACCTCCAAAATTTAGATCAAATTCATATTTTCATTTTCATCATCAAAATGGACATGATACAGTGATGGCAACACAAGGGTAGACAATTGAGAGGGGAGGTGAATCAATTGTCACCAAATTTTAAACTTATTCAACTTTATAATCTTATTCTCAAATTTGATCATTAATCATGAAAGCATAAATGAACAACACATCATAAGCATACATAACACCAAGATTTTTACGTGGAAACCCTGTTAGGGGAAAAACCATGATGGAGGTTAGTCCACAAGATTATACTTTGTGTTAAAAGTATAAGGAAATATGAATGGGGAATGCACATGCATTCAGGAACACTGCCTAGAGCTCACTACTCAATTACAAAGGAAGACACACTATCTTACAAAAAGATTCTGATTATATCTGGATCAGATTTTGAAATGAGAAAATAGCATCTGCTAATGCCTGATTACAGTTTCGGTTAAGCACATGAACACTTCTTCACTCTTCTTCACTCTTCTGCACACTCTGCTCTTCCTTTGAATGATCTGAGCAATATTCGCACACAAGACTCACACACTACACACTTGCACACTTCAATTCGAATAAACAATCACTCTTATATATGTGCAACAAGAAATTACATCGCTATAAGTCAGCCACAAAGAAATAATAAAATGAATACAAACAGTCAGCTCAGATCAATAAAGATTATTCATGTGAATCAACTAAGGTCGGCCACAACATAGTGAATACCAAAAATAACATCCTCAAATATGAACCACTTCAATTAATTACTCCTCAGAGATCTACAACACGCTTCAACACCTTGTCGACCAAGAACATGAAAAATATGAACACACAAGAGAAAATCTCATATCGCAAGCACAACGAACAATACGGACGTGTAGCATAGATAGAGATCAATCTAGAAACATCCACAAACATCATGAATCACCAAAGAGGCATCCACAACAACTGAACTTACTGAAATCACGTGATCTTCATTCAGGAACACAAATTGAAGTAACAAAAGAACTATCAGAATACAAATCTTCATAACTTGATCAAATCTTCACGCGGATCTCTAAAACTTAACATGGATAAACTAGATATACTAAAAAAGAAACCCTTTAGTCCAAAACCTCTAAACAACTATGATTTGAGTTCACTGACAGACTGAACTTTACTTCACCACTGACAACATGTAGCACTTCTTATTACATTTTTCTCAATATCCTCGACATATAGAAATTCTAATGCATTAATGCTAATAGTGTTGACATCAATGACAACCACATATCAGAAACACAACCACAACATCCAACAATCCCCCCTCTGGAATTGATGGAAACACATGATGTGAAAAACACCATCAATCCAACTTTCTCTTAGCACTTACTCCCCCTTAGTTTTTGACTCTTCTCCCCAACTCTTTCACATGACTCTTCTTCCCACAAATTTTTTCACATTAATATCCTCCCCCTTTGTCATCAATGACAAAGATCTCTCCTATACAAGCTCAAAACCACAAATTTGAACACCTGAACATCTTAACATCTGACTACTCCCCTTAAGTAGCAGCCACCACAAAATCAATCCAGATCAAAATATGATCATGAAATATATGGATTGATGCAAATAAATGCATCTTAGTTTTGATTAGAAGGGGTAATCACCCCTAACTTCCCTCTAAGATACTCAAAAGTATCCTTAGGCAATGACTTGGTAAATATGTCTGCAATTTGCTCCTTAGTAGGCACATACTCCAATCTAACTTCGTTTTCACTTACTTTCTCTCTCAAAAAGTGAAACTTGATAGATATATGCTTGGTCTTGGAATGCAACCCCATATTCTTAGAAATGTTAATAACACTTGAGTTATCAGTAGGAAATATAACAAGAGCTCATCACACAACTCCAGATCCTTCTTCAACATCTGCTCATCCATATAGTACTTGAGTACAACATTATCGTTAATACTGTATTATGCCTTCAAAGAGATACAAAGAAATAGCATTTGCTTTTTCAACCAAGAAATCAGCTTCTTACCCAAGAAAACTGCACCACCACTAGTACTTTTTTTTTCATTCACATCTCTTACCCAATCAACATCAGTAAAGGCACTCAAAGTAATATCATCATCTTTAGGATACTATAGGCCAAAAGCAACTGTCCCCTTCAAGTATCTGAAAATACTCTTCACAATAGTCACATGTGATTCTTTAGGATCAGCTTGAAATCTTGTAACAATACATACAACATTCATGATATTAGGCCTAGTTTGAATCAAATAGAGAAATCCACCAATCATTGATTTGTATCTAGTCTGATTTTACTTCATAGAATCATCACCAGTTGTCAACTTGCATCTGATCAGCATGGGTGTACCAACTGGCTTTGAGTCTTCCATACCAAATTTCTTCAACAATTCTTTCACATACTTGGATTGAGATATAAAGATCCCTTTATCTAACTGAGTAATTTTCAATCCCAAGAGGAATTTCATCTCTCCAATCATTGACATCTCAAACTCATTCTGCATCTCATTAACAAACTTCATGCACAAGCTATCATCTCCTCCAAATATGATATCATCAACAAAAACTTCCACAATTAAATCTCTATTATGATCAATCTTGAAATATAGATTACTGTCAGCAGTACCTTTATTAAATCCAAGCTTCACCAAGTACTTATCCAATCTGGCATACCATGCTCTAGGGGCTTGCTTGAGTCCATACAATGGTTTCTTCAACCGACAAACCATATATCCCTGACCAGTAACCTAAAATCCATCTGGTTGTTCAACATACACCTCTTCTTCCAACTCGCCACTTAGAAAAGCTGACTTGAAATCCATCTAATAAACCTTGTAGTCTTTGTAAGCATCATAAAAAAGAAACAATCTCACAACTTCAATTCTAGCAACAGGGGCAAAGGTTTCTTCAAAATCAATACCTTCCATCTGTGAATATCCCTTACATACCAGTCTCGCTTTGTTTCTATCCACTTCACCTTGCTCATTCATTTTGTTTCTAAAGACCCATTTAGTTCCAAATGCACTTTTATCCTTAGGTCTAGGAACAAGAATCCATGTATCATTCTTTTCAATCTATTGTAGTTCCTCCTTCATTTCTTCAACCCAATGTTCATCTTTGTATGCTTCATTCACATTGTTAGGCTAAGTATTTGAAACCAAATAGTATTCTTCTACAATATTTCTCCTAATCTGGACATCTTTGTTCTTATCACCTATGATCTAATTCTATGAATGATTCAACCTTACATACCTCAGAGTCTTAGGGTGTTCTTGAACTTCATGCTCTTCTGAACTTCCACCAATTTCTCCTTCCTCTTGATCTTCTTGATTCACCAGAATGATTTGGACTTGATTTGAAATCTGACCTTTGTTTGTACTATCATTCTTATCATCAAAATCATAGCTACAAGTTCTGGATGGTGCACCTATGTCTTCATCAACCTTAACATTTTCACTTTCAACCATTTTCTTCAATCTCTTATTGTAACACCGGTAGGCCTTGCTTTTAGTAGAATAACCCAAAAATATTCCTTCATCACTCCTAGCACCAAACTTTCCTATATCTTCATCTCTTTTGATATAACACTTGCTTCCAAAGATCTTGAAATATCTAACAGTAGGCTTTTGACCAGTCCATTTCTCAAAAGGAGTCTTACCGATATCATCTTTGATTTATACCCAATTAAGTGTGTACACAACAGTACTCACAACTTCTTTCTAGTAGATATGAGGTACATTTCCTTCCAATATCATAGTTCTAGCAACTTCTAGAACTATTCTATTCTTCCTTTCCACAACTCCATTTTGTTGAGGGGTCCGTGGTGTAGATAATTGTCTCTTTATTCCATGTTCTTCACAAAAATAATTGAAATCACCAGAAGTGAATTCACCATCTCTATCTAATCTTAGACACTTAATCTTTAGACCTATCTCTTTCTCAACCATAGCCTTAAAGATCTTAAACTTTTCCAGAGCTTCAGATTTCTCCCTTAAGAAAGTAGCCCACATCATTCTTGAATAGTCATTAATAAGCAACATTAAGTACCTGTATCCTTGTAAACTTCTAGCTCTAGCAAGACCACACAAATCAATATGCACAAGATCCAACAATCCATTTGAATTTTGTTGTTTGCTTCAAAATTCTTGTTTTCTTTCCTAATTGACATTCCTTGCATATGGCATTAGTAGGTTTCATCAACTTAGGAAGATCTCTCATGGCCTTAGTAGAACTTATCTTGACAATATTATCAAAGTTAACATGACACATTCTCCTATGCCACAACCAAATTTTATCAATTTGAGCAATCAAGCAACTTTTGCTAGCAGCACTCAGGTGAAAGATATTACCTTTGATTTTTGTACCTGATGCAATCACATTTCCATAATTTCCCAATATTTTTCACTTATCATCCATGAACTAAAGATTGTATCCCTTATCAACCATTTATCCAACACTTAAAAGATCATGCTTCAAACCTTCAACATACAAAACATCATCCATATTATGCTTACCATCAAGAGAAATGCATCCTCTGCCATAGATCACACCAACTTTGTCATCACCAAATATCACAACACCACCATCATGATTTTCCAAACTCACAAATGTACTTTTATCTCCTGTCGTATGATGACAACAACCACTATCAATTATCCATTCATCTTTCTCTTCAACTTGAGTAGCTAGGGATTTCTCCACATTTGTACAATTAGCAGATTCAGTAGACACAAGATTATTTTCCTTGATAGAAATAAATACAAATTCATCTTCACTTGCATTTCCTTTATCAGATTCATCATTTGTCACACTTTCATCAACAACATAGTAACACTTCTTTTGGAATTTAGGCTTGTTAAATCTTGGCTTGGAAACTCTCTCAGGACACCTTGATGAGAAATGACCTATTTTATTGCAAGAGAAACATTTAATAGGAAAATTCCCCTTATACTTACCTTGTCCTTTGGCTTCTCCTTTCACAATCAGTGCTTCAAGCTCTTCTATCCCTCTTTCTTCTTCATTGAGCTGTTTCATTTCATCCTCATACTTAAATGTCTTTCTTGATGAACTTTCACCCAGATCATATCTTTGTTTATCTCTTCCAGAAGTAGTGGCCTTGAATGCAAATTCTACCTTAGGAAGGGATCACCAAATTCAATCAACTCAAAAATAG
>VDFB02098829.1:0-40876 GCA_007258455.2 Sequoia sempervirens
AATAGACCCTTTAGCATACAAATCATTAGAATCCAAATCCCTTTTATAAATTTACCCTTTTATATGAAGATCCTTAAACCCATAGTCGTCTATCAAATGCACCCTTTTAAAGGGTCTCTCTTGAAAATGCATCCTTTACCTTGTAAATCCATAGAGCCCATACCCCTCTTGCAATTGTATCATCGAGGCATGCATTTTCTTAGACCTTGGTTGTTCAAATGAAGCATTTCACCTACGAACCTGCAAGACCTAGGATGCCATTATTATACACAAATGAATACAATAATATTGAGGTATATCCCCAAACATCTATTGGCTTGTGTGGGCCCGATGATAGGAATTAAATATATTGAAGAAAGTCTCAATAGTTTGTACATCTTTTGTCATTTCATGAAACAAAACCTAACTCCAATAGCTTTGACACTTGTGTTCATTTATTAAATATAAGGATGAAAATCTTTGGGTTTTAGAGATCAATTAAATTAATTCCATTGATTTAATAGAGAATGGAGGATGAAAGTCCTTTGATTTTCTAATGGTAATTTCATGTGGAAGTTGTATTTGAATTTTAATTTTGGAGGATTTTAGTATTCTAATTATTTTAGCATTTTAGGTATTTCAATAATATATTCATAATAATTTTAATATTTCTAATTAAAAAATATTTTACAAAAACCAATAATAATTTAAAGAAAATATACACTTGAATGAAGTATTGAGTTCTAGTGACTTTTATATGTACACATCTATTTTATAGGTTATGGGTATTTTAGATGTAAGCATTGCACATGAATATTTATTTTAAATATATTATATCTATTTTTACATGTGAATATTTTGGTTTGAGGTAATCATAATTATATTAGAGCTTTTATCTTGTTAGCCTATATGGTAATTTTTCATATTTAATCACAAAATTTAACTCTATAATAAAGGGGAGTAATTTAGACTACTTTTGAGATACAATGTGAAACATGGTGAAAAAGAGGGGATGAGAATGTATCCAATCCACCTTTCCACAAGGAACGTTTCATTGAAAAGATGAGATCCTAGAATCTTGAAACAACTATCAACATAGAGGTGAATTAAATCAAGATTGAGGGATCTTACACTCTTTCCTTTATGCAAGGATGAATGGTGAACTAGATTTCAATTTGAGGGAGGATAATGAACAAACCCTAATCCTAGGTATAACACACAAATGAATAAATTGAACATAAAACAGAAAGAAACTACAGTTTTTCTAGAGGAATAGGAAGCTAAGGATGTTGTGCACCTGGTAAAATCTGGCTTTTTGGTGCTCTCAATAGGGACTCATTCTCCACCAAAGGTGAATGGGTCCTAGTAGGATTTTTTAGGGAGCTCTGAACTGGAAATAGAAGCTTGAAATATCTAGAATCCAATGTCTGTCAGCCCTCAACAGGGACTCATTCGCCCTTAAAGGAGAATGGGTCCTACTAGGGTTTTTCAAAAGTCTTTGAATCTGGGTTGCAACTTCCAATTCTGCTCTTCTCCTTGACACTTTGAATTTCCTATTCCCGAATCCAGATCTTCCTACAATCTACAAAAAAAAAAGACTATTTTTGAGAAAATTTGATAAAAAGAGCAAACAGTGTGTTGTAGTGGTGTTCTAGGTTGTAGAGGTGTGTTCTTGTGTTTCTTTGCATTTCTTCTAGGTTGAAGATCTACCTGTGAGTTTTGGATATGTGGGTGAGAGATGTTCAAAGGTGTTATATCTAGGATCTAGTGTGATGGATCATTGTGTAGAAGAAGTTGTGTGAGCCAGTATGTGAATTGTGCATTACAGAGGTGTCTAGGAGAAATTTGTTTGATCCGCATTTCTCTGTAGTTATGTTTTAGGTCTTATAGATCTAAATAAGTGTTGATAGTGATGGTATATTTTTTATTCAAGATGGTTTGAGGTTTGGTGCTTTGAAAGTTAGTTTCGCAAGTAACCGTGTATGGAAAAATTGTTTGAGTGTATTGGGTGTGTACATTTTTTAGGTGGAAGTTGTTGTGAAGGAGGTTGTTGGATTTTAGGGTGGTTTTAAATTATTCTAGATCATGTTCAAGCATGGTGTTTGGTTTGCAAGTCATCCTTGGATTTGAGGAAGCATGTAATTAAAATTTTAATGGTGTTTACGCAGGTAACGACTAGCCTGGTGTTTATACTACTTGCGATGGTTAAATATTGTTTATAGAAGTGTGTGGTTGTGTGGTGTTATAGATTGGGGTCCCAATTAAGAAATGATGTTGTCTTCTTTCACTTCCATCCACTATGGATGTGTTTTTGTAACGAACTAATTTGAATTTGCACAGTTGATGTGCATATCTGACCTTGAAGAAGGGTTTCAAGGTTGAGGATGGTATAAGTAAGAGTTGATTTGTTGAGAGATGTGAGACATGTGAATGATGTGTGTTATAGTGTGTGAATTTTAGCAATGTAGTGTGAGATTTCATGTGTTAGATCACTAGATGCAGTGAACAAAAGGTGTCTACAATTCTTCAGTCATGTTGTGAAGGTGTTGATGATGTTGTGGTGGATTCTCTGTTGCATTGAGATTATTTTCTTTGTTTCACATTTCTTCTCTATCTTCTTTTCTATTTTGGCAATGAGCCCTCCGATAATGAGCCCTATTATACTCGATGTTGAAATTACTTTACATTGTGAGCTAATCCTCATTGTGGTTTTTCCCTTATTGGGTTTTCCATATAAATCTAGTGTTCTCTTTTGTTTGATGTTAAGTTGTTTCAGTTTATGTTATTTTCTTTTCATGATAATTCATCGTAACGGATTTTAGGGTTTAATGAATGAATGTGGATCTGAATGTTAATGAGGGTTTTGAAGTTTTAAGGTACGACTGATTCACCCCCAACAAATCTGAATATCATTCTTCAATTTATTCCATATTGATAATGCTTCTAAGAATGGGAAGAATCCATGACAGTAGGAAATAAGCATTCTGCATAAAGGTGATCATCGCAAAAAACAAGCCCTTAAGTGGCAAAATTTAGAAAAATCGTCGTGCAATCCTTGACGTAAATATTTGAATAAGCTATTCATATTATTTCAAAAATATGTAAGAATAGAATTTGTAGAAAAATTGAATGTAGTTTCTAAAAATACCAGGTTTATTTAAAATAAATAAAATCTATTTGGTGAAAATTTGAAATTTCAGCTCTAAAGATACCAAATTTCATGAAAAAATAAGAAGTAGGTGTCCTGCCTCACCCTAACCATAATAAAATGATGCAATATTTTTTTTGTAATATTTTATATATAAATAGAGGACCTATGTCCGATGTGATGCTATTCTTTTGTAATTTTTTTCCAAGTAAATAATTAATGGCGAATTTTTATTACAACCTTTAGGAAATATAAAACTCGCCCATTCCCACCACCTTAACTTGGTCAAAAATTCATGAAATTTATTTTTTATTTTTTTAATCCTATAGTATGTAAAGTATAGAATGTGACGCATGTTTTGGATTCAAAAAATATGATACCGTTTGAAAGTTATAGATGTTTTTCAATCAGCCTATCGATCAGGACTTTAGTCGTAATTCTAATAGAAAATGAATAATAATTATTTATTAAATTCAAATTAAATCTTAATTTATATTTTTGGAAATCTGAGAATCTCCTGTAAAAACCCTTTTCGCTTCATTAATTTTGGGTGAAAAAATGTCCTCTCTCACACATACCCTACAAATACCCATAATATTGCCACTTTTTGGCACAATTCATGATCCCCCGCGACATACCCATTCTCCAAAGCTCTGCTTCTTTTAATTCTTCATTTTCCTTAATCCAAATTATAATTTTTTCATGTGCTATTTCTCTCAAAGATGGAAATCCAAAAAACTACATTACATCCTTGCTCACCAACAGAGAACCAAACCATATCCTCTTGCTTTTGATAAGATGCCATTTGGCTATATTTGTATGCCCTCTTAGCCAAAATTCTTCTGAGAGTTCCAATACCCTTGTCATACTTCAATTTTACTAGTGATTCATCCATCATAGGAATGGTCTAACTTTGGGAAGGGTAACTTCTTCGTCTATATATTCAATCCATAGAGACAAAATAGACCTAAAAAGCTTGATTATCTTCTTGATTCAATTTTTTTTATTTTGGTCATGTTTGGATCCATGTAAGTGGGTGCATAGTTTATTTTAAGTTATCACTTCTCCATTTATACCATTTTTGGAACATATTACAGTGCCCCCTAGAAGCCACCTTCACTAGGAAATATGTATACAAAATATGTGAAAGATATGATTCATCTACATCTTCATATCCATCTCTATCTCTATCTTCCTCTCTATGTGTCTTCCCTAACTCCTTACCTCTCACTACATCTCTCTCTTACCCATCTACCTTTCCCACTATATATCTTTATCTCTCTCTTTCTCTCTCTACCCCATCTCTCCCTCTCTCCCTCCATCTCTTATTTATATCTCTCTCCCTCTCTATCTCTCTCTCATCACACATACACACTCCATATTTCTCCATCCCTATCTCTATCTTTATATCTCTCTCACTCACACACACAATCCTTGTTTCTCCTTCCCTATCTCTATTTCTATCTTTCCTCCCTTTCTCTATCTCTCTCCCTCTCTATCTCTCTATCTCTACTTCTCTCCCTTTCTCTTTCTCTCTCCCTCTATTGCCTCTATTTCTCTCTCCCTCTCTCCCTCTCCCTCTCTCTATCTCTATTTGTCTATAGCTACTTCTATTTATTTTTTCATCTCTCAATATTGTCTCCCTCTCCCATGTCTCTATATATTCTTATATCTCTATCTCTCTATCACTATATCTCACCATCTATATCTCTCTCCATCTCTTCCTAAATCTCTTATCTCCCTCTCCCTATTCCTTTACATATATATATATATATATATATATATATATATATATATATATATATATATATATATATATATATATATATATATATATATCTCTTCTTCCTCCTTTATATATTCATATATCTTCATCACTATCTCCCTATCTCTCTCTATCTTTATCTCTTCTTCTAGGTCTATCCATATCTCTCTTTCTACTTGTCTCCCTCTTCCTCTCTTGATCTATCTTCATCTTTATCTCTATCTTCCTCCCTCCCCCTCTATCTCTAGACATGTCTCCCTCTCCCTATCCATCCATCTCTCTCCATCTCTCTCCCTCTCCCTCTTGATAGACCCCTATATGCATTTCTCTTTGCCTCTCTATCTTTATTCTATCTTCTTGCCCCTCTCTCTCTTGCTCTTCCCCCTCTATCTTTCCCTCTTTATATCCCTCTCCCCCTATTGCAAACTTGACATGAGCCTATTGGCAATGGATTCTGATTATCTTCATGATTCAGACATTTTTTCAGTTGTGTTTGGATCCTTGTAAGTGGATGCATAGTTGATTTGAAGCTATCACTTATCCATTGACACCTTTTTTGCACAAACAACATCATTTGCTAAATTTCTCACCAATTGAACTCGTACTATACAAATGTATGCAAAAAAGAGACCAAAATTCCCCTTAATTGACCTTCCTCACCTCTTCAACGTACCCATTGCACAAGAAGGTACAATTGCTAGTAATGAATTTATTCTATACTAACACTCTTGAATTACAATAGTTTAATTCTTTAATATAAATTCATTTCAAATGTTGTTTATATATGCAAAACTCTAGGAATACAAGTTCAGGTAAAGTGTTATATTAAATATCATGATCTCTCACGCATTGGAATGCAAAAATTACCCTACTCTCAATCTTTGAAATGCATTAAATCGAAGCCCAGGCCTTTCTTATTAAACCGTAATCATTCATATGCGTATGTGTGCGAGTGATAGAATTGATCTAATCCACCAATAGGGTGACCGCAAAAGAACATCAAGTCGGTTTGGTTGTTACTGAACATAAACACATCCTCACTGTTATCAAAGTGGTCGGTGCCCTAGGAGTTGTTATAGGTTTTATCCAGGTGAAAATTCTATCCTCGTGAGTCGGCCATAACATCCTAATAGATACTGTATATAAGTAGTTTCAAAATTTGAAGAGCCTTTTCGTAAACACAGCTGCTAGAGCAGAAAGATTAGAAAGGTGGCGAAAAGTACAGAAGGAAATAACACTAAGATGCATTGCAGGCAGAGTTGAAGAGATTGGTGACACAAAAGAGAGTTGTATAAGCCCGTATTAAGGTAATCATAATCTCGCCCAAAGGAGTAGCTGAACTCTTATATTGGCGCAGACTTTTCTCTAATGGCTTCTCTTGATTTAAGTTTGGACTCCTTTACTGTAAGTGGTTTCCTAATCCTGTTGTTTTCTTGGAAATTGTTTACGAATTGCTTTGATTAAGAGTATCATTTATTTTATATATAAATACCGCAGGATACTGAGAAGGGCGCCATAATGGGTCTGATATTACTTAAGAAAGGGTCAGTAGAATTTAAAGGTAGTAAGTTTGATAATGATGATACCCAAGATGCAGGCGATCCTAACGTTGAAATTAGGGCTAATTCTTGGAACCCTAATGATAGCGTTTCTCATACTGAAATTAAAACTTCTCCTTGTGCTGCTCAAGTTGAAATGAACAGCTCTGACTTTAAGATTTCTCTCCATGGGGATAAGGAAATAAGCAGAGAGAAAGGTATTAATATGAACCATGACAACGTATATACAAAGGAGCTAGACTTTATGAATAATCAAAAGGAGGATAGTAACAAGAATTCTGAGTATCTGAAGGATGACGAAGCAAGCAGAATGGAATTACAGTATGAGGAGAGTGATGAGATAAATCTGAACTATGGAGAAAAAACGAACAGTGTAGTTGGAGATGTTGGCAGCCCTGATGACATATCTTACCATACTCAAGTTGAACCTCCTGCGTATGCAGACAAGGTTGAAATGGTAAATCCTAACAGTGGGGTTTCTGTTCATAAGAGTAAAAGTAGAAAAAGAAAGCAAGCTCCAAATATGCACCATTACTACGTACAGAAAAAGAACTTACATTTAATACCTCATAATAGTGAGAATAATCACAAGAAGAAAGATGAACATTTGATGGATAACATGAAAGAAAATGTGAAGTTAGTATATGGGGAAAAAGATGCACTTCATCTGGACTACAAAGATGGAAAAAATCCTGTGCTTCAAAGTGTTTCTTGTGTGGATACAAAAGAAATACCAAGCCCTAAAACTAGATCTAAAAGAAATGGTAGCAATGGCAAAAGGGGGGGTCAGGATAAAAAGAATAATCATGGTGGAAGATATAAGCAGACAACAAATTACACTGGCGTAGCTGATTACAGGAGGACTAAGAAATGGCAAGCTTTTATATGGTATTGTCTTATCTATGTTACAACTTTCTTAATTTTCATATTGAGGATAATATATCTGTTTACATAAAACTGAATATGATGTACTTGTGGTGCTCTTTCATGCAGGATTACTAATGGCTACCAAAGAAGCTTGGGTGAGTTCACATTCTTCTCATATAATAAATTTTAACTTTGTAGACATCTGTTTTGTTTTAAATATTAGGACATGTATATTGAATTATTCTACGATATTTATTACTTTTCAGGGTACTATTACATTCCCGAAGCTGCTGCAAGGTTAGTCTTTTTTTCCCACCTCTCTTGAAAGGAACAATCAATCAAAATATTTTGTATACTATAATAATGTTGAGATGTATATTAGAATAGCAATAAGTCATAGAGTATAATAATGATATGAACATGTTAACAAAAACTCTTATCTCTTTTCTTAAATTTCACTATCATTTATATATCAAAATATTAATATTTAATAATAAACATAATATTTCTAAAATAAGTGACACAAAAAAATTATGTTTCTATGCATATGATAAATAAAATAATTCTTCCAAATTGATATCTCTCAAATGAGTAAAATAAAATAATTCCAAATTGATATTTCTCAACATTTTTTAAATAATTAATATTTAATATATCTATACTAATATACATGTTCCTCTATTAGTCTGAGCTGTGATTCATAGTAACTTGTAATCCATAAATTAAAATTCAAACAAATTGGTGAGTTTAGAATCACTCATTTCTCAGAACAATAAACAGTATGAATTATGAAGTACAGAATTTATATACCAACAATTATTTGCAGGGCCTCTGACAAAGCTCATCTAGTCCTCCGGAGCCCATCACGAAGAAAGTTAAACTATCCTGAAGCAGATTATGACACAAAACGTATAGAAGAGGTACATATTAATTAAATTACAAAATTTTGGCAGTAAAGTGTGTTGTTAGCATAGGATTTGAGACTTCTTTCTCGTAAAAGTACATGGATTTCACAGTGCATGAAATAATGAAACAAGCTTTCAGAGAAAAGTTTGGTAGAAAAATTAGGATGAATTTGTAGGCTCACTATTCCTTTTATTTTGCAGTGGAGACTTATGTGTGAAGAGGAATTTGTCCAGATGCTCTGCAACCAATCAACAGAATATTCTGAAGCTTGCATTGATGGTCTAAATGATGAAGCTGCACGTCAACTGTTAGAGATGATAAACAAGGAAAAACAGGCCCGATTATAGTATTTAAGAGATTGATTTGTACATGGTATATAACTCTTCGTCTAATTGCTGGACAAACATTGGAAAAGTTTTGTCTTCTAAGATGTTGATCATAACACATCACTGATTTAGTTTCCTAGAACAGTTTCAATACTGTTAGAAAATTTGTATATAATAATTTTGTATAATGGCATACATATCTCTTTCTCTAACAGTTTCAATACTGTAAAAAAAATTGTATCTAATAATTTTTTATAGTGATATATATATCTACTAATGTGATTTTTAATGAACCACTTACACAAATTAAAATTTAGAATCTACTACTTAAATAAAAACCAATTTTATATATATATAAAAAATTGGTTTTTATTTAAGTAGTAGATTCTAAATTTTAATTTGTGTAAGTGGTTCATTTAAAAACACATTAGTAGATGGATCATAGTAAAAAAACTAGTGTATAATACTAATGAATATAGTTTTTGACTGATTCATTAGTTTCTGAAGCTATTTTTAATAAATTTTTGATATTTTTTAATCAATTTTAAATTTAATATACTTTTGTAGAATGATTTTTTGAATTTTTGCTTCTATGACTGATATTTGAAATATATTTTTCCTTTCTAAAAAAATAAGGTGGATAGAATTTTTTGAAATAAATTTTAATTTCATAATATTACTAAACATACAAATTCCATAGAATCATATGTAGTGTTTTTAAGTCAAAACCAGTGACAAAAGTTGACATCATAGGCAGAAGGGAAGGTAAGAACTCGAGCACACTACTATCTTGTTTTATCAATGAAAATATTAAAATTATATTATATTAAATGAATGGATATTTAAATATTAGATTTATTTTATTTATTTTTATTTTTTATTTTTTTAAGTATGAAAATAATTTTTGTGAGTGTAGACTAAATCTTGATGTTTGGAAGTAAACTTGTAATTCATGAATCTAATTTGGTTATTTTCTAAAACAACAATTTTTCTTTGGTTTGTAGTATTTGGACTTGTTTAAGGATAAATGGAACACACAAATACCTTTGGGAAAGTTGTCAAATTGTAGGGATTGAGATCTCCTTAACCAAATTCCTAACAAACAAAATTTATAGAATTAAGTAAAAGGTTTCAAGATGTGTAAGGGATTGAGCTTAAATGGTTAAAGCATTGAATTCTCATTGAGAAGACCCATGTTCAAATATTGAAAATGACATCTAATATGGAATTATAAGTTGTGACTCTTGGTCTTAAGTTTTGATGTTCTTATCACACTTCAACATGATAGATGATTCAAAATGAATGAGTCAAAAATCAAGCAAATAAATTAACACAAACATATGCTAAGCTGGTTCAGAATGGGTATGAAGGTGAGAATTGAAACAAAGTAAGAATATGACATGTGTAAGAAAATTATTATATTCATAATACTCTAATTGAAATATATAAGGTTCGTAGTGAAATTGTGAGACTAGGATGATATCATGAGTAGACAAATAAATAATTTTTTTTTTTTTTAATCTCTTAAGTTTTGATGTTTCCCTCACACTTTAGCATATTAGATGATTCAAAATGAAAGAGTCAACAACCAAGCAAATAAATTAACAAAAATGGCTAAGTTGGTTCACAATGGCTAGTTGAATGGGTATTGTGCTGTAGAAAAATGGCCTCTTGTCATTTTCATGGCCTTTTAGGTATTGTTTCATGGTGTTTTTCTATTTTGCTCTAATTTTATGTTGCAACATGGCTTAAACATGCATATTTAGGTACTAAAATTCAAAGAATGACGTCTTGTGAAGGTGTTGTGAAGTGTTGTAAGACATTTCTACATTCTTCTAGACTCTATTTATTACAATTCACCTAAAACTTACCTTTTTATTCATCAACAAGTCATATTTTGAAGTGTTGTAAAGTCTTGTAACAAGCTTTTATGCTTTTCCAGGCATATCTTCACTATTTATCCTTTTCTCATGCTTTATTTGGCCTCTTTATGCCCTCATATGCTTAATTAAGTGTATTTTTTAGTATTATCCTGACAAACAGCATTAAATACAACATATTTCCTGACGCACATTTTTAGGTCCTAGGCGGGACCCATTCGCAATGGGTGGTGAATGAGTCCCCCTTGGCCCCAAATTCAAAATATTTTAAAATTCCTTTCAGGATTTTATTAAAAAATACTTGATGTTAGCCTATGATGAGGTATGAATGGGTAAATAAGGCACAAGTATGTATAAATAAGTGATTTTCACCTCATTTTACATCTATAATTCTCCAAAATTCATACATCATATTCAAGCATTCAAGCATTTTACAACATCTTTTCAAGCACTATTCAAACACTTTGAAGTAGTCATTAACATTACTTCAAACTTGCATCATCAAGGGTTTGGTAAGTTGATAGCATTTTTATGTTGTTAGTTTATCATTCCTTTGCATTTCACTATTTTATTAAGGGTTTGATTACCAAAAGTGGGGTTTGACCAAGGCAAACCCCTATTCACTAACCTTAAACCATTTTTACCCTATTGCATGTTTGTTTACAGCCTTTTGTGTGCATATTTAACAAGCTTTTTGGGGTTGAAGATTGGTTTAAAAGTCAACTACCTATGCTTCAAGTCAAATCATTCATATTTCAAGCTTGGAGAAGGTTTTATGTTTGTTTCCTACATAATTGACTTCTGCAACCCAAAAATTAGAGATTTACAGATCTGGTGTTGTAGAGTTGTCTCCTATTTTTTCATAAATTTGGGAGAGGACTGATTCACCGCCTGTGGCGAATGAGTCCCACCTTGGGAGTGAAAATCTGAATTTTGTCAAATTCTAGATCCCGACAAATAGAAACTTGTTTCTGATAGTTTTTCACTAGGAGGACTAATTCACCACCCTAGGTGAATGAGTCCCACTATGAAAAATTAGTGACTTCAACCATCATCCACAACATTCTAGATTCATCATACTTCACCCAGGTGCACTTTTATTTAACTCATTTCTTTTTTTTGCATATTTTCTTTATTTACTTCATTGTTTGCATATCACAACGTGTTTTCAAACTTAGCTTTAATTTCACTTTTGCATTCATATTCATTCATTTGGATCAGTCAATTTCATTTATTTAACTTCATTTAGGTTAGACAACATCACACATTGCATAATTTGAATGAATTATTAGCATTTTTTCTCTTATCTCTCTCCTTTTAGGTTAAAAACCCTAGAAGAGCAAGAGTTGTCCATAGGAGCCAAAAATCAACGGTTCATTTTGGTGAACCCAAATTTTTAGCACTTTTCATTATGATTTCATTCACCTATTGCATCCTATTTTACATTTGCATTAACATTCAATTAGTACATCGTTTTGTTTTTGCATTCTAGGACTTTTTATCTTGCATTAGTGAATGCTTCATTTAGATTTCATTTTTGCATCACATCTCATTGAAAAAACTAAAAAATATTCATTTTGTATGCTTGATTGCATTCTGTAGAACAATAAAATCACATTAAATTTTTTGAAAAACACAAAAAACATCATACTAGGACTCATTCGCCACCTAGGGTGAATCAATCCCTCTGCACTTGTTAAACAATACTTTTAGCATTTTTTTGGCATATGTTTGCATTTCTATTTTCTGTAGTTAGATCTTAGTTACAATTAGCAGCATTTTTGTTATTTGCATTGACCCCTCCTTTGTGGTACTTGTATGAGTGTTTGGTGCCCCATTGATAATACTTTAGTGAGAAGAAGTTATAGACTCATGGCCTCCTGTGATAGCACTTTCATTGTGGACCTTGGGATTTCATGAGCTCCTACTCCTAGTCTGGACAATGGTGCATGAGGCCTTGACAATACCATTTCTATTCCTTCACCTTTCCATCCAATGAATGTTGAAAACCAAAACAACTCCCTCCCGCAAGACAAGGTCATTAATATTCATGAGGATTTTGCACATTTACAACAAGACTTGTCACTTGTAAACATTTCCACCGCTGCCATACCCACCATTGAAAATCTTCATTGTTTAATTAAAAGTGATGATGGCTTGCAAGTGATGAAGAATATTTCTGAGATTTACAATAAACATGCATCTTCTAATATCCAATCTGCAAACATTCTTGTAAGCCAAGGAGGACCTCAAGTTCCTCCCCCTTCAACCATAGCTTCCATACCAACTTATACCAACCCACATGTCCACACAACAATGCATCAGATTAATTATATAGCTACCTCTTTCCTAATTTCCACTAGCATTCATACTTCTCTTGTGGCATTGCAAGTCCCTTCCACCACCTTTAGACCCCATAGTATTCCTTTCACTTCCCCTCATATCACCTACACTCCATCACCATTTTCCCTTCCACCTCAACCCACATACCTCGATCCTCTTCTTACACAACTCCTTACCACCATTTCATCCATGCAACATCAACTTTCCACCATTAGCCAAGGTTAATCCACTCCACCTACATATCATGTCCATAGTAGCCCTTTATCATTAGAAATCTTATGTACCCTGATGCCACAAGGGATAGAAATGCCTCAGTTTGAGAAATATGGAGGAAAAGTAGACCCTATCAACTATGTTAATGCCTATGCATCTTTGTGTAGTGACTTCATCCTTGATGATAAACTGTTACCCAAACTGTTTCCAAGGACCTTGAAAGACATTTCCTTAGAATGGTTTTCCAACTTTCCTAATCATTCCATTTGTTCAGTCAATGAATTGGTGGATGCTTTCATAAGTCACTTTCAGGTTCACATGACACCTAAAATAACAATGGCTGACCTCATGCGATGTAGAAAAAACACAGATGAAAAAGTAACAAATTTTATCTCATAAAACCAATCCCTATATGCTCAACTTGATGTCAAGATTCTTGATGCACATCTACAAAAGATGTTTCTCAAAAACTTGCACACACACCTTTAGGATAAATTAACAATGATGAAATTCCCTTTGTTTATGCATTTGTGCACAACCTTGTGTGAATGCCATAACTTGGTTTCAAGTCATGATTTAAAATCCACTTCTAACTGAGCTAACAAACCCGAGTATAGCAATCAAAACCAAAATAACACACAAAACTTCTACAAACCAAATAGAGGCTTTTTATAGTTTACTCCACCTCCTCAACTTCAACCATAGCCAACCCAACCCGTTCCAAATCAAGTGGTAGTTGTTAAAGCAATGGTGCCTTATACCTATGGGGACCTAAAGATATAGTTTAATCCCCTACCTAATACCCTTCATAACACGATGAACCATTTAATTCAACAATGGATGCTCACTTTGCCACCCGTTAGTCCACTTGATCCAAGCCAACCTTTACCACCCACCTTCAAACCTAATGCTTATTGTCATTTTCATCGCTAAAATGGACATGACACTGAACACTGCAAGCGTCTAAAACATTTAGTTCAAGACCTCATTGATTTAGGCCATTTGTCCATTATGGGGGTTAATGATCAAGGAAATAAGTCCTTTGCACCCCCTAACCAGAATTTGCACATTTTCACTAATCCCATGCCTAAACATACTACCTCATTTGTCAAGGCTATTGAACCTTCAACCATTGATGTAATGACTATTGATACAAATAATGAACAACATGATATACCTCCCCCCGTTACTATAGAAAGTCCTATGGATGAACTAGTGGCTATGATTGGCGTTATCCCTCATAAGGGCCAAACCATTAAGTCTCTTGATATCACTTTTTCTGCTAAGAAATACTACAAAATATTCTTGATGGTCCTCTCTACATAGCTAGTAGAATCTATGATAAGCTCACTAATGAGATATTAATAGATCCCTCTTGTGAGAATGTGATCATAGTGGAGTTTCTAGTATTACATGAGCTATATCAAGATGAATATAATAAACCAACTGCATGGATTAAGACATATTGTTTTTGCATGCCCTACGATCAGATTGATCATGCTACCCTTACAGATAGGACCTAAAACTTTGGAGGTAACATTTTCAATTATTCCACAATTTGACCAATCTCGTTTGTGGCTAGGCCACCCTTGGCTTCACTCAATGAAAGTGATCTCATCACTTATTCACAAGTGTTTGAAGTTTCCACATGGCAATGAGGTATTCATTGTACACGATAGTGGCTTTAATCCTTTATCTTCCAAAGGTAATTTTTCATTGGAATCCTTTTGGCCTACACCTATGGAACCCATCATCCCTCGAAAGGACTTCTTTTTCATAGCTTATCAAAAGTTTAAAGCCAAAAAGATAGCTAAATTGTCTCTTCATAACTCATCCACGTCCACTTCCACAACTCCTATCATAGATGAAACCATGCTTCAACCCGAGTCTGACATTAAGCAAACCATACAACCTCCTGAACAACCACCCCTACATACTTCCCCCCTAATGTTTAAACGACCAAGGGAAAATGAAACCACTCTTGTCATGCCTCCTTGTATTAAACAAGTGTATAAAGTAAAAGAGAAAGTGGTTGATCCATCCTATTCAGTTTTTTTTGTTCTTCCCTCTTTGGAAGTAGAAGAACTTATAATGTCTCAATCCACTCTTACACCTTAATAACTCCAAAATAGAATTAAGCAAAACCATGGTGCTAGGGAATGTAGGCATCGTTGTCGTTGGTCATGCCCACAAAAGGATATGAAAATCACAGTAAAACCTTTCCTAGGAATTGGACATTCTAGTAAGTGACTAATATCTCTTTATGGACGTTCATTTACTTGTCAAACCAGGGAACGTATACTTTGAATGGCGCAGCACAATATATGCACTAAGAACTAGTTTCAGTCACAACTTAATAGAAATAAATACTTGGAAGGAATTCTATCTATGCTATAGAAAGGTAATGCAAAGTTCTTTTAACTCAACCATGGTTTGAATAAAATAGAAACCATAACAACTATGATTGAAACACAAACTATGAACTAGCCTTATGCTGTAGGAATAGGCATAGGGATGGATTCCCGATGCTGCAGGAGCAATACAAGACTGAGTTTGTATGGAAACTTCAAAGATGAAAGCTAACTGATGATCAAAAGAAAATAACAGCTACTAACTAGCTACAGATACTTACTAAGTGGGCCCCCTTAGCAAGCATCTACTAGTTACGCAAGTGCTGAACTCAGAACTTCATCAAACTTTATTCATGAAAATAGAATGGTATACATTGCTTTGTTGATATGGAAACTAACAACAAACTCTATCTCTTGTCATACAGATTTTGCTTTTCATTCTTACATGATATCTGCTATATCTTTATCACTATGCTTATATCTTACTATTAACTAACATCTCCCCTCTCTCTCGCGTAGGAGGAGTACCTTATTTAAAATTAGGAGAACAACTAACTAACTAAACCTATCAAAGAAAGATGTGGAAGTAAAGAGTATCTTAGAATCAAGGAACAAACTTCATAAATGAATTTATCCATTCAACCCGATCCAAAGAGAATCTAGCGCTCCACTCTTTCTAGATTGACTGTCATTAAAAATCTTTCCCAATGGTTTCGGTCAAAGAGTCTTCACCAGAGCTTCTTCGAAGTCATGCAGGAAATAGACTTTACTGCAAGGCCAAGATCAGCTACGCTTGACTCGATCATACTTTCTTCAACAACCTGTGAAACACAAGGTAACAGATGCGAAAGAAAAGACGCATGGCACATACACAATATCCGTTCATTAATCACATATTTAAATTTATTTCATCATTCAAAAACTACATGTGATATACCAGTCATTTAGGGAGTCAACGGGGTAATAAATGTAGTCAAGACAACACAATAAGCTGTAGGAACATGAAAGTGTTTTGCTATAGGATATCCCCATAAAAGTTTTCAAAAGAGTTTTAAACAACCATGAATAAAAAAAAGTAAAGGCATTAAAAGTTCATCATAATATCCAAACTATGAGCAAATTTTGGGCTCATCACTGCCCCCTACTTAGCCCAATTCTGGTCCTCCAGCATTAACTTTCCTGGTGGTTTCTCTGAAATCAGTAGTTGCAGCATGACTCTGAAATGGAGTTCCAAACCTGTAATAAAATCCTCTGAAAGTCTGGCACCTTTCATACCTATGGTCTTCTAAATCATCATTAAGATTTGTAGCCTGGTGAGGATAAAGGGGCCACATTAGCACAGGAGGTTTGAATGTCAATGGCAACCATAGTTCAAATCTCTTTTGAAGTCTCAACAGTATATATTTGCTTGATCATTTAAGAGCTGCTGTAAAATTTAGGGGACTGTGAGGTTCGGACCTTCTTAGCCCAATAGTTAATCTTTCCCACCTTTTCTCACTTCTGGTGTATGACAGTCTCCAAAATGAATATGACTGTGCCTGAAATTCATCATATACCTATTTTCTGAGATCAAATATTTTCTCTTTGGCTGTAGTATTATTAATGCCTTATGTCAGAGTAAACCAGGTTTTCAACATTGCATGGGGGTTTGAACTTTGAGAGCATAATGAAACAAGTTCATTCCTTTTGACTTCCTCATATGTTTCCCATTGCCTGCCACAATTTACTTCATTTGCTGCCCATGACATAAATGATCTCAAATGGATATCACCAATATATAGAAGAGGATTCCATTATATTTCAAATGGAATTAAAAAGCCATGTAAATAAAATTCACATAGAGAATTTCTTAACCAATTAGGGGCTGCCTGGTATGCGTTGTAAAATTCTTTAGCAGTGTGAAGTATAGGATCTTGATTTCTGGAAATTCTTATTAGTTGGAACCATAAGAATTGTTCCTTAAGGCACAGAGCATAAACTCTGGGTGGTGGTCTGCATTCCATAATTTGACCAGTTACTTTTAACATTTCATCCATTTTTTCTTTTAACTCAAAATTTTTTTGTTTCTGACTTTCAATTTCATTTTTTAGTTTCTTCATTTCTACCTCTCATAGACTTTGTTGCATGTCAGTCTGGGCTAGGTGCCGGAAAGTCAGGGTTTGCAATGTAACTGGTACCCAATTAGCTTTGACATATTTCAAAAACTCAATCAAAAATGTCTTCTTATAAACAACAATGGCTTTACAAGTTGTAGGGCGGTGCTGTCATAATAGTGGTTTACAATTCCTGAGAGGAACAAATTTTAGCTAAAATAACATATTTTTAGAAAATAAAATGATTTAAGCCTTAAAAAGTTCTATTTTAAGGATTCCAATTGAATAGGGTTTGATCAAATCACCTTAGATCAAACCCCCTTGGATAGAACCTTGCTAGTTTTAAACCATACCTATAAATGCATCTCCTTTACACCTATCAAAATGCTGATAAAAAATCACTTTTGATTTAGCTTTTGGGGGATCAAATGAATTCATTTAAAATTTATTTCAAATGATTATGGTATTCCTCAGAACAAGCTATCAAATTAATATAATTTTAATATGTTTTGGTTTTGTTATGTATTTGTTTTTTAAGTTTTATTAAACATAGGTTTTTAATCAAAAAATGAATTTCTTTGTTCTTCACATGTAGAAAAATAGAAGATTATCAAAAAAAAAAAATAAAAAAATATGAGTGCACCAGATATTGAAGTCCTTGATCCAACCAAAAAAAATAAAATTGACATATACAAAAAGGATTACTAAGCGTTATCTGGTGTATTTATGAATTGGAATTGGTTTGACTTTGAAACTTGATTAAGGAAAAAATATTCAATAAAAAACCATCTAACCAAGTGGAAGCACTAGATATTAGAGTTCCAAATCTAAATTTGAAAGAATTAGAATTTTATCCTTCATGGAAAAAAAGTTGTGTTATACGGTGTGCGTCACTTTTTAAAAATGTTATTTTTTGAAAAAAATCAATTTTCATGGGAGATGGAAAAAGAAGTGCAATTTGATTCCAAAAATTTTGAAAAAAATATTTTTAGAATCTACAGACAAAATTTGATGAGAATCTAGTTTGCACCATCTTCAAATTCCTCACAGTTTAGCCGCTATAGGTGCCCGAATGTGAAGATTTAGTTAAAAATAATAATTTTAGTGTCTAGTTTGGCCAAAAATTGTAAACCACTATTATTGGACCACCTAGGGGAAAGTGTAGCATCACTAGGCACATCCAATTGTTCAGTCAGTTCCCGCTCTCGCTACAGGATGAATTCTTGTTGCTGCAGTGGAGAAGACTGTGCTTCCTCCAAAAACTACATAGCAGTGGTAGCCAAGTCATCAATACTTGGTAACCCTTTTTCATTATGCCCCATTTCCTTTGTCTCAACTTGTTCTTCTTCAAGAACAAATAAACTCTGTGCAGCATTCTCGGACACATTCTGAGAAACATCAAATTCAAACTTGATAGACTCTTCTGAAATTACAATAACCTCTGGTTGAGGTGAAGCAGGGGAGGTCTTACATTGTTTCTTTATGGAAACTCTTCTTGGCACTGGTGCAGCTGTAGGAGGTGTTCTGGTAGCCTTCATCTTTCTAGTCTGCTTAGAGGGTTCTGGCCTACCAGAGGATGATGGTGAACTGGTGATAGCAACAGGTGTTCCTGTAGGAGAGACAGTTGCAGGGGAAGATGCTCCAGGAGAAGGGCATTTCCTTTTCTGAGAACGAGGGTCAGATTCTGGGGACCCTTCTACCTTTTTTTTTCCCTTCTCTCTCCTAGTGGCAGACCTAGTTTGTACCCTAACAGAGGATTTAGGTGTGAGAGCTGTAGGACCGGGTGCTACAGGAGTAGATGACCCTTGCCCTATTCTTCTACTGATAAACATAATTTTTTTTTTCTTTTTCTGAGGCCGTGGGGTAAGTACCCTAGGGGGTTGTGGAATTTGCAAGCTCTTTTGGGCAACGAATTGTTGCCAGGAAAGAGGTGAGACATCTCTCAAAGAGCGTTCAATCAATAATTTGATAAGGCCAATGTGAGCAATAGAATTATCTTTCCCTTGCTGGGCTCCATGGGAATTTTGTTCCAGAAATTTTAACAGGAAATTCAGAACATTTACAGCTAACCCATGCCTCATATGACTTAATAATTTGAAATGATAAAAATGTAGATAAGAGAAATGACCTTCACAGATTAAATACCTAATTATGTAAGCAGTGTATTTTGAATAAGGAGGAGGCAACGATACCCGCTTGCATCCCTGCTTGGAAACTTCTAAAGGTCTATCAGTGGGTATTGAAAATTCAACCCTTGCAGCGGCAACATCTGAAAAAAAGTTTTCTCCAATGGCTGGAAGCTCGGTTACTTCAACAATTTTATCTTCAATTGTAACAACCGTTAGACTCCATACAGTAGCCTCCCCTTCAGAAAGGGTTCTCAAAAATTCCCCAGCAGCCTCCTCATCAAAAGCATTTAAGCTTAAAAAGTAGTTTAACCATCCATAGAGGCTAAATGTCTGGACTGTTTGAGGATTTTTCAATAATAATTCATGACCTACAGGCTCATGTCGCACTAGCTGACCACCCATGTTCACAGTTTTCCCTTAGCTGAACTCGACTCCCTACTGAAAATTCAAAAAATTTCCTCTCTGATTCCCTTTCTGTTTTGGTTTTTTTTCTTTCTGTCGTGCCATCACATTTCTCCCTTTTCCAAAAATAAACTTTTTGAACAAACAATTTTGATTGTAATTTACAAGAAAAACATGCAAATGAAAATGACATGCGATCATATTTGGAAAGTACCAGAAAAATAATAAAGAAAGGTTATTTGTGCAGTTGTGGTAGCGGCGAAAAGACAGGTTTTAAAAGGTGGATTACCCTGCCCCCTACTTAGAGTATGACATGTGTCCTCACATGTACTAAAGAATAGGTGGAGATCGGGTAATAATGATCAGTACAGGCATAGCAGTAAATGAATAGAATAAAATAAATCAAATATGCGATAACAAAATATATGGCATACCTTTGATAATTGCGTGTACGTGTGAAGAAAGATAACGACATCTTCATGAGGTGACAGTTGGGAATGATATCATAATGAAGGGTAATGCGGATGAATGAGGTGGATGGGTGACATGGGAGGATGAGATGAATGGATGAAATGGATGGATGAGATAGATGGAATGGAAGATAAAGAAGTGGGATGTGGCGACAAGTGAGAATGGAGAAAAATGGGTTTCCTTAAAAGAAAACCTTTATTATGAGCATGCTTTTCAAAATTACAGTGAAGCTGTAGGAGAAAGGCTAAAGCTTTCAGCTACATGAAGAGTAGCGGGAGGATCCTAAACAAACTACTACATGAATTGTTCTTTTGAGACTGGTTTATGGTACAACCAGAGTCGGTGGCCATTAACTAGCAATTTGAAATAGACTGGATCAATTGTCGCTAGTTGTACAGCTCCATTGTCAAACACATTCTCAACTTCATAGGGACCAAGCCAGCATGTTGTGAGCTTACCTTAGTTTTCTTGATATCTGGAATCATATAACAGAGCCCAATCACCAGCAAAAAATTGTTTGGTTTTGATGTGTTGATCATGTCATTTCTTCCTTTGTTGTTGGACCACTTTGGTATGCTGGAGGGCAGCTTTTCTTATTTCGTCCAAAGTATTTAGCTGCAGGAGACATTCCTTCTGTGCTTCAGATATTTCCATATTGAGTTCAAGAGCTATCCTCAATTTTTTGTGCTCAAATTATATGGGCAACATGGTTGTTTTCCCATAAAGTAGCTCAAAAGGTGTAAACCCAGTTATTGTCTTACATGTAGTTCTATAGGCCCAGACTGCTTTAGGAAGTCTAGTGCTCCAATATTTTCTGTGGAGCTACACTATCTTTGTTAGGATCGCCTCAATTTCCCTATTTGTAACCTCCGCTTGACCATTGGCTTGAGGGTGATAGGGGTTGGACTTCCTATGTTTGATTTTATAGTCATTCATTAGTGCAGTGATCAAATTGGATGTGAACTGAGCTCCCTGATTAGTTACAAGCTCTCTGGGAACTCCAAATCTAGTGAAAATTTGTTCATATAGAAATTCAGCAACCTTGTTATCTCGAGCATGAGTCGTAGCTTTTACCTCAACCCATTTTGTTACATAATCCGTGCAAACTAGAATGTATGACTTTCCATTTGATGGTGGATCAATTGGTCCCACAAAATCCATTCCCCACTTATCAAAAGGGGTGACTATTACCTATGGATATAGTGGCATTTTATCTGACTTGGTTGGTCGTCCTATACATTGGCATCTGTCACATTTCCTTGTATAGGCCACAACATCCTTGTGTAACGTTGGCCAGTAGTACCTTATTGTAAGAAATTTCATTGATGTTCTCTTTGTTACAAAATGTCCCCCACATGGTTCATCATGGCAAGCATGCAAGATATCATAAGTCTCATCTTCTCTTACACATCTTCACATCACTTGATCAGGTCCAGTATGAAACAGACAATTTGCAATCCATGAAAAGTTAAAACTTTTCTTTATTAACAATTTCTTTTTTTTGGAGAAAAGTGAGTTGGTATTCTGCTTGCTGCTAGATAATTGGCAATGTTAGCATACTATGGAGTATGTGCAGCAATGGAAAACAAGTGTTAATCTGGGAACCTATCATCAATGACCTTGTGTTCAGCAGGTGCAGCTATTTGAAGTCTTGATAAAAAGTCAGCCACATCATTAGCTCTTCCTAGTTTATCAATGATTGTAATGTCAAATTCTTGTAATAATAGGAGCCATCTTGCCAATCTACCAGAGATGGCAGGTTTGTTCATCAGATACCTGATTGCTACATGGTCAGTGTGGACGAATATCTGATAACCTATGACATAATGCCTAAACTTATTCAAAGCATATACTACTGCGAGCAATTCTTTTTCTGTAACAGTATAGATTAGCTCCGGACCTTGAAGGTTCTTGCTAATAAAATAGATAGCATGCTCAATTGAATTTTTTTTTTGACTTAAGACTGCCCCTATACCAAAATCAGAGGCATCATCATATATGTGAAAAGGAAAATTCCATTTTAGACCTTGAAGAACAAGAGATTTAGTAAGCAAGTCTTTTAGTTGTAGGAAGGATTTTTCACAGGCCTCTGTCCACTCAAATTGAGAATCCTTAGTTAATAAGGCATAAAGTGGACTAACAATTTTACTAAAATCTTTTATAAACCTTCTATAATACCCTACATGGCCAAGGAAACTTCTAACATCCTTTTGTTTTGCAGGAGTTTGTAAATTCAAAATAACTTCAATTTTAGTAGGGTCAACCTAAATTCCATTCTTAGAAATATGATGGCCTAGAACAATACCTTCTTACATCATTAGAAAACATTTTTCACTGTTTAGAGACAAATTTTGCTCTTTTTCAGACCATTTCTTCAAATGTGACTCCATAGGTAGTGAAATCATCCATATAAATCTCATATAGTCATGAGATATATCAGCAAAGATACTAATTACTGCTCTCTGAAATATTGCTGGCACATTGCATAGACCAAAAGGCAAGACCGAGTAAGCAAATGTCCCCATGGATGTAAAAGTGGTCTTATCTTGATCTAGGGAATTTTTAATTGTACCATAACCATCCAAAAGGAAAAATATCTTTTGCCAGACAGTGAGTCTAGTACTTGGTCTACAAACGGTGAAAGTGGAAAGTGATATTTTTTAGTGGTAGTGTTTAACTCTCTATAATCTACACACACTCTCCATTTTCCACCTTTCTTAGGGACACTAACTAATGGAGAAACCCAATGACTATCAGAGATTGGGTAAATAAAATCAGCATCAAGCAATTTTTGAAGCTCATTTTTAACTATTTCTCTAAGTGCTAGATTTATTCTTCTTTGAGGCTGCCTAATTGGTAAACAATCTTCTTTGATATAGATCCTATGAGTACAAATTCAAGGATCTATTCCTTGCATGTCTCCATATTCCCATGCAAAAGCTTTATGCTGATCTTTTAGCATTTTTAATAAGACAGCCTGTTGGGATTGTGACAGCTTGCTATTGATATTCAAATAGTGACCTGGAGACAATTCTATCTGCTTAGTGAGATTACTCATAGAATCTACAGGTGTTGTTTGTACCTCTTGTGGAAGCAAGTTATGAAAAATTGCAAGAATTTTAGGCAGCGAACTCTCAAAATTTAGTTGTTGCAGGAAACATTGTAGATGGCTACTATTTGGATTAGATGAACTACCCATATCAGAGTTAAACTGTAGAATTTGAAAAAGCAAGGAATCCTCATTCTGAAGTTGTGAGAATGGATCATTTTGAAGCATCATTAATTGAACCAACGAATTGGCTTCTTTAGTTTCTTCCCCCACATCTGACCAAACAGGTTGGGATAAATCTGGTTGAGGTCTAGCAGGCGGATACAAAGCCAATTTTTTCTGTGGACTGTTCATCAGAAATGGTCATATCTCCAGAACGACATCCTATAAAAGTATCAGCAGTGGCTAACCATGGTCTACCAAGGATAACTAGATATCCTCGTAAAGTTTCCTTAACTGATAATATTGTGAAATTAGCTGGATACTCCCAAGATTCAAGAGTGACAATTACATCTTCCACCATTCCATCAGGTTTAACTATGGAGCTATCTGCAAGCTCCAGAACTATAGGTGTAGACCTAATGTTTAGAATGTTCAAGGAGTCCATAGTATGCTTTGTCATGACACTAATGGCAGCACCTAAGTCAATCAAAACATTTTTCACAATTTGGCCATTTATATGTATTTGCACTACAGGACTTCTAGGGTCAATATACTTTGGAATTACTACATTTCCCAACATTATATCAGCCAATTTCCCTAAGACATGAATTGTTTGGGGATTCTTTTTCTTCCATCCAGGCTTCTTCAAACAGGCCTCTTTAATAGCTTTTCCAAAAATGAAAACATCTTTAATAGCCTGAAATAAAGGGATTTGAATTTGTACATTCTTGAGCTGATCCAAAATGTCAAAAGTGGATTCTTCCATGGATTTAAATGCAGTACTTTGCAACCTCTGAAGAAAATGCGGTTTGTATTGACTTTGCAAAATAGGCTCCTTAGAAACCATATCAGTTATAGGCATATGCTCAGTAGGAACAACAGGTGCAATAGATTCTTCAAGGGGAGAATCTGGTATTTCAGTAATTAGAGGCAGTTTTGGAGCAAGTAGAGTGGTTCCAGACCTCAAATAGATATCATTAACGTTTAAGGAATAAGCTTGATATTGGTTGGCTTCAGCAAGATACATAGGTTGTTGTCGCTGCTGCTATTGCTTATTATTGAAATTTGACAATGGTTGGGCAGGCATAGGCGTTTGTTTTGGAGGGCTAGTATTTGTGGCAGTTGCTGCAGGAGGTGGAATGAGGGCCTGTGGTAGTGGTTGTGGAAGCTGTAGGAACCCAGGGGATTGGTTTTGTCATTGTTGAGAACCTTTCCATTGAGGATTCTACTACCAATTACCTGGAGATGGGGTCCATTGTCCTTGTGGCTGCTGCCAACCCCCTTGAAGAGATTGCCATTGAGGGGTTTGATAATTAGGCCAACTTGGTTGAGATGTATTCCAAGGTGGTGGTGGTCCATATGTAGGTTGCCATTGGTTATTATAGCTAGAATAAGGATTACCAAAAGTCAAAGGATCTTAAGGCATACCTTGTCTTTGAGCCCATGGTCTCCTTTATGCAACAAAGAATATTTGATCATCATCACCTTCTACTGGGTTAAAGTCAGTAGGTAATTGCTTAGCTCCAGATTAGCCACCATCTTGCATCTGTAGTCATGTTTCTTCTGTCTACAGTATGGGCAGAACTCGGCCAAAACTGCCTCGGCTTCCTCATGTTTTTTCTGAACTTGCATAGTGTCCAGTTGTGTAGCCATATTGTTAATGATATCCTGCTTGAAGTCAGACAGCAAATTTGTTATCTCCATCTGGGAAACTCCATTAGAAGAAGACTTTCCCATAGTAGGTCGATGACCTCTACCCTTCTTCACATTTGCTCGAGAGTAATTAAGGCATATTTTCTTAATATCATCCCAAGGCAATTGGGTTATATCACCTCCTCCCATCAGGTCCAGGGTGTCTATACAAGTATCACTAATTCCCCTTAAAAAGAGTAGTTTCTGAGATTCTTCGTTGAGAGTGTGGTCTAAATTCTTTTTCAGGGAAAACAAGAATCTTGAAATATAATCCTCTAGACTTTCATCCTCCTTCTGCTGAATTCTAAATATATCGTCTCCCTTACTGCCACTCTTACAATATTTATTATATTTCTCAAAGAATTTTGTTTGCATGGCTACCCAACTATCAACAATACCCCTTCCCAAACTCATGAACCACCTGAGAGCTCCCTCTTTCAAGGTGGAAGGAAACAACTTCAATTTGTGAGCATCTGAAGTGCAGTCATAACTGTGACAGAGGATATCAAACTCAAACAGGAAAGTTTCTGGGTCCTTTGTAACAAGGCCGTAGAATTTGGGAAGTAATGAAGAAGGAATATTTTTAAGGTTGTTAGTATCTCACTGGGGAACAATGGGAAACTCAAAAGCAGGAGGTGGATTATTAGGTGGATTATTTGCCATATTTGCATGCTAGAATAGCAGAGCAAATGGATTTTCCTTAGGTTCTTTGTCAGCTGGGTTAAATGGTAGTTCAACAAACAGGTTTTCAGGGAGGAACCTTCCCAATGCGTCTCTTCTTCTTCTATGCATGCAATAAAATAGATGGTATTTTAAAAAAACTTGAAAATACATAAACAACTGACTAAACTACTACTAACAATGACTATAGCAAGTTTTTAGATTGACACCATCCCCGGCAATGGCGCCAAAAATGGTCACACCCATAAAAGGATATGAAAATCATAGTAAAACATTTCCTGGGAATTGGACATTCCAGCAAGTGACTAATATCTCTTTATGGACGTTTATTTACTTGTCAAACCAGGGAACGTATACTTTGAATGGCGCAACACAATATATGCACTAAGAACTAGTTTCAGTCACAACTTAACAGAAATAAATACTTGGAAGGAATTCTATCTACACTACAGAAAGGTAATGCAAAGTTCTTTTAACTCAACCATGATTTGACTAAAACATAAACCATAACAACTATGACTGAAACACAAACTATGAACTGGCCTTATGCTACAGGAACAGGCACAGGGATGGATTCCCGATGCTGTAGGAGCAATAAAAGACTGAGTTTGTATAGAAACTTCAAAGATTAAAGTTAACTGATGATCAACAGAAAATAACAGCTACTAACTAGCTATAGATACTTACTAAGTGGGCTCCCTTAGCAAGCATCTACTGGTTACGCAAGTGCTAAACTCAAAACTTCATCAAACTTTATTCATGAAAACATAATGGTATACATTGCTTTGTTGATATGGAAACTAACAACAAATTATGTCTCTTGTCATATAGATTCTGCTTTTCATTCTTACATGATATCTGCTATATCTCTATCACTATGCTTCTATCTTACTATTAACTAACATCTCCCCTCTCTCTCGCGCAGAAGGAGTACCTTATTTAAAATCAAGAGAACAACTAACTAACCCTATCAAAGAAAGACGTGGAAGTAAAGTGTATCCCAGAATCAAGGAACAAACTTCATAAATGAATTTATCCGTTCAACCCGATCTAGAGATTTCCAGATTGACTGTCATTAAAAATATTTCCCAACGGTTTCGGTCAATGAGTCTTCGCCAGAGCTTCCTCGAAGTCATGCAGGAAATAGACTTTACTGCAAGGCTGAGATCGGCTGCGCTTGACTCGATCATACTTTCTTCAACAACTTGTGAAACACAAGGTAACAAATGCGAAAGAAAAGACGCATGGCACATACACAATATCCGTTCATTAATCACATATTTAAATTTATTTCATCATTCAAAAACTACATGCGATATACTAGTCATTTAGGGAGTCAATGGGGTAATATATGTAGTCAAGACAACACAATAAGTTGCAGGAACATGAAAGTGTTTTGCTACAGGATATCCTCATAAAAGGTTTCAAAAGAGTTTTAAACAACCATGAATAACAAAAGTAAAGGCATTAAAAGTTCATCATAATATCCAAACTATGAGCACATTTTGGGCTCATCAGTCATCTCCTTACTTGTCAATCTCACATGGAACAAAATAAAGAAAATTATCCTTTACCAGTTGATAGAAGTAATAGATGACCACCCTCCTTCTCCTAACCTACCATATGACAGTCTAGTGCAACCTTTGCGACAAAATGAACCAATCCAACAACCTCAACTTTTGATACATCCATCCTTAGAAATCACCCTTCGTCCTCCTGTTGTCATTAATCTTGATGATGATGATGATGATGGGACAATAGCAAAAATAGATGAAAAAAGTGCATAACGATTTAAACTCTTTATTTTCATCCATAATGAGCTTAAAAGATACAACCTCTCCACCAAGAGAAGAACCTGGTATGACTCCTAGTTTGGCGCTTGCAATTCTTCCTTTGGACAGTCAACTACCCTTGCATTACATTGAACATGATTGAGAGGCAGATGACCTATTAGATGGTTGACTTGCATTCACCTAACTATCCTTTTTGTTGATTTTATCTTTTTATTTTCCTTTTCATGTGCGTATTGTGTTCCCCCATATCGTGTGTTTGATGTTCCCTCTCTTTGTATACTTCTATTTGTATCTCTATTTTTCTATTTGTCGTGCATTGTCTTTTTCTCTTTTTGTTGTGTTCTCCTTCTAGGGATGACGTAAAGCATAGAGACGCCCTATGTCTCTTCCATGTTGACCCAAAAGGTCCTTGTCTTTTTCTCTTTTTGTTTTGTGTTCTCCTTCTAGGGATGACGCAAAGTGTAGAGACGCCCTATGTCTCTTCCATGTTGACCCAAAAGGTCCTTGTCTTTTTCTCTTTTTGTTTTTTACAATTTTCCTTTTGGGGATGACTCAAAGCATAGAGATGCCCTATGTCTCTTCCATGTTGACCCACAAGGTCTTTGTGTTTTTCTCTTCCTTTTTTGGGTGCTGGCAAGAAGTTGAGTCCACTTTTTGGCCAAAAAGTGGAAATGTTTTCCCTGATTTTTAGCATTTGACACATTTGACCTAAAAATTTGAAGCACTTAGAGATGGAATCTTCAAAAAAGTCACTAATCATAAAATGTAGTACTTGGAGTCTAGTTTCCAAATATGTAATTTATTTCAATACCCAAATTGTACAAATTGAGTTTCAATAGGCATTTCTAAAAACCACTGTTTAAAAGTCACTTTTTTTTACCATACCATGCACGTGTACAACATCCATATTTTGACCTAAATTATTATATTTTTCTAAATCCTTTAGGGAAAAGATTTGTGACTCACTGAAGCTTGTTCTTGATATTTTTTTGTAATTTTTATTGAATTTTTTTTTTGTTAATTTTTTATTAGGCATATTTGTCATTTTGAAAAATCGTCATGTACGGCATGCATAAGATGACCTTAACTTATCGTTTTTTAATTTATTTTTTAATTGAAAAGAATTGTTTGAAATTTGTTCTTGTTCAATCCGTTCGTCAAAATGTTATGTTAATCAAAAGTTATTAAAATATTAAAAAACCATGATATTTAAAGTTTATAGACTAGTTTCATCAAAAATTAATTGAAAAATAGAAAAAATAATCCAATTGTAAAAAAAATTACATATTTGGAATCTGCATTGTCTCATCTAAAATTGGGTTTTAATTTTGTCAAAAAATTCTGCAAAAAAAGTTGTCAACCATATGTCCAAACTCGGTATTTTTCTCTGGCATTGTTAGGACCTTCAACTTGTAGGTAAAACCAAGTTGAAGGCCAAGGTTCGGATTCCCAATGCTTTTCTCGAACCAAAATACAAGGCAGAAACCTGACTACAAATAAAACCCAATTTTAATTTTTTGGAAAGAGGATCCCGTTTACAAAATGGGATCCTGTTTTGTAAAGCAGGAATCTCTACAAAATAGGATCTCGTTATTTAAAATGGGATCCCGTTTTCAAAATTGCCAAAAAGGGAAATTTCCATTTTTGGAAATTTAAAAAATGGGATCTCGTTTTGAAAATTTTCCAAAACGAAAATTTCCAAAATGGAAAGTTTTCAAAATAGAAAGTTTTCAATCAGGATCCCGTTTTGAAAAATTTCTATTTTTGGAAAATTTTCAAAACGGGATCCTGTTTTTAAATTTCCCAAAAATAGAAATTTTTAAAAACTAGATCCTGTTTTTAATTTAGGCTCGGGATCTCGAAGCTAAACGGGATCTCGTTTCTTAGAAAGCGGGATCCCGTTTTTGCAATGTCGATTTCATTTTTTTGGCTAAGGCAAAAACTTCCACGTTTCATGGTCTCAACTTCTTGCACTTACCCTTTTGTGTTCTCCTTTTGGGGATGATGCAAGGCATTGAGACCACAATGTCTCCTTCATGTTGACCAAAAAGCTTTTTCATTTTCTTTCACCTTTTTCATTTTATTTCGTTTCACTTGTGTTTTCCTTTTGAGGACGATGCAAAGCGTCGAGACTGCAATGTATCTTCCATGTTGACCTAAAACAAACTTTTGTTTTCCTTTGTTTTCACTATCTTTGTGTCATTCTTCCAATTCTATATGCTTTGGGGAATGATGAAAGTTTTGATCTCTTTCATAAAAACATTGCAGCAATGAACATAGTGACCCCAAATCCATAGATTCCTTATGTGTTTGGTGTGTTTTCTTTTATGGGGGGCAACTCCCTTTCTTTTTTTTCATTTTTCCTTGATATGACATAGCCTAACTTTGAAACATATGACTTGGCATAGGGCTTTCTAGGCTGGCTCTCATGTCATGTCTTGTTTTATTTTTTGTATTTTCTTTTCTTCTCTACTTTAAATTAATTGCTCACAAAATGATGTGTAGTAATTCCTTTAAAGTTGGGGGCATACATTACCATAATTCATGTGCATTCTTCATTCCTAGTACAACCTTGTCATTTATGTAATGCGTTCATCACTTTGTGAATGACATTGGCCATGATGTCCTTCATAACTGTGATATTTCTAAGCATATATTACATTCCTCTTGGTGGCCTGATGTGACGCACTGCATCCCCTAGGTTGTGAATATACTATTCTTTGATTGCTCCTCTCTTGGAGACATTAGACATAATGTTCCCTAAGTGACTAACCTTGCATGAACTGAACAAGACTCCTTTGAACATCTTTCACATTTTACACTTTATATTTTACATTTTTACCATTTTGCCACCTTGCATAATGTAGCTTGCATGACTGTGGTACTTTGTCTTTTTGTTCATGAAAATTTTGTTGGTGTAATTAAATGTTTTGTACCTTGTCCTAGGTCATAATTACACCTTAGTTAAGTTTACTTAGGGACCACATAGGAGGTTGTTGGAGATTTTCCACTTTTGGTGGACTTGACATGTCATTACCACATCACTTCCACCTTTTGTGGACACATCATGTGATCATCTCTCCACCTTTTGTGGGTGATCCACCTTTTGTGGTGATTATCACATTATCACTTCTCTACTTTAAGTGGAGTGATAACTTTTCATAGTTGTCTCATGTCATAAGATGTCGTAATCTTATGCCCTTCTATGTTCTCACCTTGGCTATATAACCAAGGGATATCCTATGTACTATTAGCTCATTATATTATATTCTATTGATAGAATACAGTTTATTCTTGTCATATTGTTTCTATCTCTCTTATACTTGTGCTTTCTATTAGGCCTCTAGATCTTGGGTGGCTACCTTCATAGCCAATTCTTACATGGTATCAGAGCTTTCGGAGTGCCTTTAGTTAGTCATTTGGAGAGATTCTTGGAGGGTTCCATTTTTGGCCTTGTGTTGCAGGTGCATTTTGGGAGCTTGTTATATTAGATCTGAGCTCACCATTGCATTTGGAGTGTCCGAGATAGTCAGATTTGCCTTTTTTTTCCGTCTCAGTTGGACATTGGAGGCCAAATCTGCAAAGGGTTGAAGATTAGAGGTGGTTGTCAGATCTAAGAGCTAGCTACCACTTTGGAGCATTTTTAGCCAAAAATGACATCACCATCATGCTCAGAAGGGCCAAAAACCCATAAATCGACTACCAAATCGTCCAAATTGGAGCAAGTTGTCCGTTGAGGCAAAAAAAAATAGCAGGCCAGCCATATGGCCAACCTACGCAGTCGATACGATTTTTATTTTTTGAAAAAAAATATATATTTTATTTTTTGTGAAATTATTATTCAAAAAAATCATTCAAAAATTTATTTTTGTAGTTTTTTATGCTATTGTAAAGTTTTTTTTATTAAAAAAAAAATATATATAAAAAATATAGAAAGTCCGTAGAGTTTCTACGGATTTTACAGGCCGTACCTACGTCAGCAGATACTTTCTTGTGCAGAGGCAGGGAATCAAGGCAGCTAGAGTCCACCACATGGCGTGGCGTCCCACCGCCACATGGCCCTCACCATCTTCGCTAGCCCGAGCTCCCTCCACCGGCGGCCAATAGTCCACAAGTACAGGTGGTGAACAAACAAAATCTGGTGGACTAAATCAACACCGGTGGTAGAAAGAATATTCCAACAGGAATATTTCAGTACTGAAGATTCCAATCAAAAGAATATTCTGTCGTTGGTCAAAGAATATTCCACCAGCGGGGCGACGGTCAAACGACAGTCAAATTTAAGTAGCAGAATTTTTTGATGGGTATACGGCCATCAAATTTAACATAGCAAATTGATGACATCAGCACTATGTCAGAACTTTTGAAAATTTGTAGACCCCTCTCCATTTGAGTTTTTGATTTTGTAGTTCATCTTCAAAGGCTCATATCTTGGCCATTTTGAGGCCTTTTTTGGTGCAATTTTTTTGATTTGGGCTAATTTTTCGTGTACATCACAGTGGTGCAATTATTTTCTGATTTGGGTGCACGGAGTTTCCAAAAAATTGGTTTTCTCTCAGATGTAGCTGAATTATCACCATATTTCCAACTTCTGAGACTTCGTTTAGACTCATACGAACTCCTTTTCAGGTGCCTTTTTTTTTAAAGTGCATGATATTTTCTGAACTTCACAATGGTGCTATCAATTTGTAGTGATTGTGATCAGAAATTATACTTTCAGAACTTGGTCATTTTTGGCCTATTTTGGCATTTGTAAAGATAAGATCTCAGTTTGGTCTTTTGTATCAATCATTTGAGTCTGTTGTAGCCTACTTAAGGCTGTTGTAAAACATTGAAAATCAAAAGTCCACTTTGCTTAGCTTGCAAGTCGCCATTGTACACGCACTAATTATAGAGTGCCAAATCATCTTTTTTTTTGGGGGGGTTTCTTTGATTGAGTGAATTTGGGGGGGTGTCTTGTGTGATTGTGCCTCTCTCTCTATCTTGTTCTCTTTAATTCTACTGCTATGGGTTCTCCTAATTCTCCTTTGTTAACTCCACATAACTATGCTTCTTGGAAAATTGATGCTTGGAGTAAGTTAATGGAAAAAGGATTAACTCATTATATTGATGGAACTATTGTTGCACCATTTGATCCTCAAGCTAATCCTGTTGCTCATTTGGATTGGCTCACTATATATACTATGGATCTTGGAACATTAAGGAAATATGTATCAAAAGATCTAATCTTTCAACTTGAAAAGTGTAAAACAATTAAAGAAGCTTGGGAAAAGTTTGGTCAATTGTATGGCCAAGTTGATGAGATTAGAGGTTATCAGCTTGACAATGATCTCACAATGTTAGATCCCAAGAATTTTGATATAATCCAAGACTATGTCACTAAGGCAAATGAGCTAAGAGCATAGCTTAGGGATTGTGGCATTGATAAGAAGGATGCACAGTTGGTCTACAATTTGTTGGGAAAGCTTCCATCAGAATATGCAACATTTGTTTTTGGCTTCCAAACCCATTGCTTGACAGTTGGTAGTTCTTTCACTATGCCTTCATTTGATGCTTTTATAGAAATGTTGATGTTAGAGCAAGCAAAATTGGTAAGCATGGGGATTCTCAAGTCTTCCAAGTCCAAGTCTTTGGTGGCTAATCAAGGGAATCAAGGGACTCAAGGAAAGGGTTCCAATAAGAAGCAGAAGCAAACTTCACCAAAGCCACAAGGAGAGAACCAACAATCTACTCCTCCACAACAAAGCTCAACTTCATCTTCTTCAAAGAAGTACAATAATTCAAGCAAGAGGGAGCAACCAACATGTGCATATTTCAAAAAGTTTGGTCATAAGGAGCATCGTTGTCATGTTAAGCAAATTGATGAGTTGAAACACATCCTTAAGAAGAACAACATCAACTTGCCAACTGCATATCAAGAGGACTCATCTCCTTCCTCTTCTTCTAAGGGAAAAGGAACAACTCTCATGGCAACAACATCAAGATCATATCCTTCTACTCAACATGAGAAACATAAGGGGCAAGCATTTCTTGCTTTTGCAGATTCCAATTCAGATAGGTGGATCCTTGATTCGAGAGCTTCACATCATATGACTTCATCCAAGGATATGTACTCTTCATTTGATTCTTGTTCATCACCACCCATTTTGATGGCCAACAACACATCTTTGGCATTTTGTGGGAAGGGTTCTATTGATGTTGAACGTGGAGCATTTAATGATGTTCTATGTGTGCCTACTTTGTCAAGAAACATCCTTTCCATCTATCATATCACACATAGTGGTACAGGAAAAAGTGTAGAGTTCACACTAGATTCTATCATTGTTCGGGATTTACATAGCAGGGCTCTTGTTACAGTTGGGGAGGTTGATAATCGTTCTTGGTTCTACACCTTCTCATATTTTTCTTCTATTGATGATTCAGTTCACCCTAGTGTGGACACACTTGAGGAGATTGAGTATGGTTACTTGAATCTTGGAGTGCTCACTAGTCCTGAGGTTCTTGAACCTATTGTTGATACTCCATCTCCTATATTGACTAATGTACCTGATGATACTTGTGTTCTGACAGTTTCAGTGCCTTGTGATTCAATGCAATAGTGTATACCTTGTCTTCTAGCAGCAGCTTCATAGGATGACTACTTGACAGACATTGGCAGTTTGTTTGTGGAATCCTACATTGTAGATTTGGGAGACACATTTGATTGTTTACATCTTCTCTTTGATGAAGGTGATTCTTCTTCATTTGTTGTGAGGGAACACTTTGACCCTCCTCTACATGATCAGTCTTTCGAGGTTGATGTGATTGTGGATGCATCTGTACAACACTTGGAGGAGGCCACTTTCTCTCTTGAGGAGACATCGTCTTTGGAGTATGTTCTACCTACATCCTTGCTAGATCTTGAGTTGTCTTTTTCAACAGATGAGAGTGTTGTTGCAAAGGGTTTCTCACAGGTTCCAGGAAGTGATTACACTATTACAGCTTCACATGGTTTGGGAAAGGCATCTTTCAACATCAACATAGGGACATTTGAGTAGCTTTCAGAGACCTCTTACATTTTGAGGTTTCTTCCTTCACTTTTGGATTGGGGAGACTTCATTCATGCACCTTTGGTATTGTTTCTTCCTAAGGGGAGGAATGTTATTCGACAGTTTTGGAGCAGCTTCTTCATTCCTTCTCGAGCATCTTCCATGGGTGATCATTGTACATTGAGGGGGGGCTACCTTGTCTCTCTTCTTCTCTTGTATGGGGGGGACTTTTTCCTCACATGGGGTTTTATCCTTCTCATGCCATGTTCATAGGCTTTTGTATCTCATCTCTCTTTTGGGGGGTAGTTTTTCCCATTGGGTTTTTCTATCTTTTCTCCACTTCATGAGAGATTGTATTACATTTGTACATGGGTACCTAACATGGCCTAGTAGTCAGGACCCGTCTTGCATTATTTGCATTTGTGTACATTCTCCCTAAGTTGCACTTAAGGGGGGGTGTTGGTATAATTAAATGTTTTGTACCTTGTCCTAGGTCATAATTACACCTTAGTTAAGTTTACTTAGGGACCACATAGGAGGTTGTTGGAGATTTTCCACTTTTGGTGGACTTGACATGTCATTACCACATCACTTCCACCTTTTGTGGACACATCATGTGATCATCTCTCTGCCTTTTGTGGTGATTATCACATTATCACTTCTCCACTTTAGGTGGAGTGATAACTTTTCATAGTTGTCTCATGTCATAAGATTACGACACTTGTCATAATATTATGCCCGTCTATGTTCTCACCTTGGTTATATAACCAAGGGATCTCCTATGTACTATTAGCTCATTACACTATATTCTATTGACAGAGTACAATTTATTCTTGTCATATTGTTTTTCTCTCTTATGCTTGTGCTTTCTATTAGGCCTCTAGATCTTGGGTGGCTACCTTCATAGCCAATTCTTACAAATTTTCTTTGTGGCACCTTGTTAAAGTTATCAACAGATATAACTTTAATACGCTTGAGTGGGAATCCCACCTAGCAACATGACTTTTCCCCATAACCATCTTTGTGCTTCTGAGTGCATACCAACTAGCGTATGTATCTTACCTTTTGGGCTTTCTCACCCTACAGAAAACTAGTTACATGGCCCCAGAGTGAGTACATTTGGGCCTTCTCACCCCATGGACAACTAGTTATGTGGCCCCAGAGTGAGTACACATTCTCTTTCTCAAACAATCAACCTAGATCTAATCCACAACTAGTTGGATTAACAATCGAAGCTTCATCTGATTCATCTCAACACTTGTGTGTTCCTTTGTTATTATGCTTAGTTTTCCATGGGATCTTCATCCTGGGGGCTTGATCATCCCTCTTGATTGTTGACATTCCATCTTGCTAGTGCAAGTGCATTTGAACCCTTCCCTCGATGTTCATGGCTACTTTAGTATGAGTTTGAAGCAAGTTCATCCTCTCACTAAAGTGGGAGCTAAATGTGTCATAGAAAAATGGCCCCTTGTCATTTTCATGGCCTTTTAGGTCTTGTTTCATTGTGTTTGTCTATTTTTCTCTTATTTTATGTTGCAACATGGCTTTAACAAGCATATTTAGGTACTAAAATTCAAAGAACGACATCTTGTGAAAGTGTTGTGAAGTGTTGTAAGATGTTTCTACATTCTTCTAGACTATATTTATTACAATTCACCTAAAAATCACCTTTTTATTCATCAAAATGTCCTATTTTTAAGTGTTGTAAAGTCTTGTAACAAGCTTTTATCCTTTTCTAGGAATATCTTCATTATTTATCCCTATCTCATGCTTTCTTTGGCCCCTTTATGCCCTCATATGCTTAATTAAGTGTATTTTTGAGTATTATCCTGACAAACAACATTAAATACAACATATTTCTCGACACACATTTTCAAGTCCTAGGTGGGACCCATTCACCATGGGTGGCGAATGAGTCCCCCTTAGCCCCAAATTCAAAATATTTTAAATTTACTTTCAGGGTTTTATTAAAAAACACTTGATGTTGGCCTTTGATGAGGTATGAATGGGTAACTAAGGCACAAATGTGTATAAATAAGTGATTTTCACCTCATTTTACATCTCCTACAATTCCCCAACATTCATACACCATATTCAAGCATTCAAGCACTTTGAAGCATCCATTGACATTACTTCAGACTTGCATCATCAAGGGTTTGGTAAGTTGATAACATTTGTATGTTGTTAGTTTATTATTCCTTTGCATTTCATTATTTTATTAAGGGTTTGATTACCAAAAGTGGGGTTTGACCAAGACAAACTATTCACTAACCTTAAACCATTTTCTCCCTATTGCATGTTTGTTTGCAACCTTTTGTGTGCATATTTGACAAGATTTTTGGTGTTGAAGATTGGTTTCCAAGTCAACTAGGTGCTTCAAGTCAACTCATTCATATTTCAATCTTGGAGAAGGTTTTATGTCCATTTCCTACATAATTGACTTTGGGAACCCGAAAATCAGAGATTTTTCATATCTGGTGTTATAGAGTTGTCTCCTAATTTTTTGGAAATTTGGGATAGGACTAATTCGCCACCTATGGTGAATGATTCCCACCTTAAGACTGAAAATCTGAATTTTGTTAGATTCCAGATCCTGATAGATAAAAACTTGTTTCTGATAGTTTTTCACCAGGAGGAGGACTAATTTGCCACCTTGGGCGAATGAGTCCCACTGTGAAAAATAAGTGATTTCAACTAGCATCCACAACATTCTAGATTCATCATACTTCACCTAGGTGCACTTTGATTTAATTCATTTCTTTCTGTTCTAAATATTTTCATCATTTACTTCATTGCTTGCATATCACAATGTGTTTTCAAACATAGCTTGAATTTCACTTTTGCATTCATATTCATTCATTTGGATCAGTCAATTGCATTTAGTTAACTTCATTTAGGTTAGAAAAAATCACACATTGCATAGTTTGAATGAACCATTAGCATTTTCGCTCCTATCTCTCTCCTTTTAGGTGAAAAACCCTAGAAGAGCAAGAGTTGTCCATAGGAGCCAAAAATCAAGGATTTAGGTATGAAGGTGAGAATTTAAAAAAATAAATTTTAAAATTTTTGTGGTTCAAATATATGGCTGAAAAATTGAACCAAGTCAAGTACACACATGTATATTTGAACTAGGTGATGAATAATGCGTTTACAAATTAGGAATAAATTTATGAGAATAAGTGATAACATGAATTTAGTTATGAGATACCATAAGCTGAATTTATGTAAGAATATGACATGTGTAAGAAAATTATTATATTCATAATACTCTAATTGAAATTGGCCCTAAAGGAAATGGTTGTGGGTCTGCAATTTCTATATATTTAACTTCTACATTTAAATAGTCAATGTAGAAGTTAAATATATATTAAAAATTTAATAGGATATTGATTTGTATAAATTAATAGATCATTCTTCTAGTTTGTTGCAAACATGCAATGAGTATTATTTGTCACAAATTCAAAGATAAACATTAATTCCAACTTGCTTGAAATAGTACTACATTTAAAAATAGTAAAATTTTAAAAGACATGGAAGAGAGACTTATCCAATTATAGAGGGTGATATAGGGTCTATCTTTTTACAAATATAAGGAATTGGATCATGGAGATGAGGTTGCATAGGTCTCTATCTTGAAATATAACAAGATCTAATTTTGAAGATAGCATGATAAAAGGTCGGCATTTGGAATTTATGATGTAATTCTATTTAAGACTACATATTGATTATAACTATCACAAACATATCACTAAAATAAAAAATTCTCAATAATGGGTATGTGAAAAATCATCATGGAAAAAATAGACCCTTAAGTGGCAAAAAATTCAAAAAAATTAGAGTTAGGAAACTTGATGTAAAAATTTGAATAAGTTATCTATATTATTTCAAAAATATGTAAGAATAGAATCTATAGAAAATTGAATGTAGTTTCTAAACTACTAGGTTTATTTTAAAAATCTATTTGGTGAAAATTTAAAATTTCAATGTAGTAGTACTTAAATTTTGTGGAAAATAAGAAGTAGGTGTTTTTCCTCGAATTAACTTAACCACAATAAATTGATAATATTTTTTTATAATATTTTAGACACAAGTAGAGGACTCATGTCCAGATGTGATACATATTTTTTTGTAATTTTTTTCCAAGTAAATAATGAATTATGATTTGTTTATTACAACTTTTTAAAAATATAAAACTTGTATGTCCTGACCAATCTTAACTTGGTCAAAACTTCATGAAATTCAATATATATTTTAACTTCTATAGTATGTGAAGCTACATAGAATGTGATGCATGTTTCAGATTCAAAAATGGGATACCATTTGAAAGCTATAGATGTTTTTCTAATCAGCCTATCAATCAAGACTTTAGTCGTGAATTGAAATAGAAATGAATAATAATTATTTATTAAATTCAAAGTAAAAAATAATTTATATTGGTGAAAAGCTGAGAATATCCTTAAAAAACCCTTTTCATTTCATCAATTTTGGGTAAAAAAAAAATCGTCATCCACATACCCTACACATACCCATCATATCACCACTTTTTGGCCCATCATGATCCTGCAGATACCCTATTAATCATAGTGATAATATATTCCCTTCTCATACTAGGTAGGTGTATCCATATGATGTAAGTAATTGGAGGAGATAATTTATATCAACAACTTCTTGGGAGTCTTGAATCTATTTGACTCACATGAGACTTGACATTTCATATGCTATGGGTGTGGTCTATCAATTCATGTAGGATCCACACAAGTTACATTGGAAGGTAACTAATTGAATCCTCCCCTACATTGAATGTAATTCTAGTTATGAAAGTATGTAGCTAGTATGGATAATAAATTGGCGGGCACAAATTTTTTATGGAGATCTTGTTTGAGTAATCACTTGTTAGTAAATAACTAATTAATCTTTAATTGATTATTAGGCTAATCTCACTTTACACACTTAAGCTAAAATTATGAGTGTTTTTTTCTAAGATATTATTAGATTATTACATCTCATCACATAATGATTTGATACTTGTCATGCTCTAATCTATTTCTCATTTGAGGTTTTCTCTTAAAAGCATTCTCCTTCATTGTATTATTTAATTCAAGAATTCTATAAGTTTTTCTTTTTAAGGAAATAACAAATCATTGTTTGTATCTCTTGTGCATGGAAGGTGTTATTTTTTATTATTTGATCATTCTTTTGTGTGTATTTTATAATCTTAACATGGATTCAAAAAACTCTTTTCAAATTTTGAGGGTTTTCTTTACTAGGATTACAGTGGAATCAAATCTGAAATCTTCATATGTTTTTGTTGTTTTGGACTTGGACATTTTTTTGGTGTGTGGTGGAGAAAAATGAGGCTCACCATTGCATTTAGGAGGTTGAATAGATGAATTTGGATGATAAATTTTCTTATATTTCAAAAATTAGAATAAAAATATGGTTTGCATTTCAAAATTTTAGTTTTTTTTCCCCAAAAAATTACAAAAAAAAATAAAAATTAAAAAAGGAATTGCAGGCACTTTTTATGGTACTCATTGATCTCAAGAGCTAACACTTAAGAGATGCAACCTTGGGAAGTTCTATGAATGTGGGACTAAATTTCTATTCAGAGAACGACCTCTAAGATTTTAGAAGTCAACTCTTCATTTTAACTTAGTAGGGAGGAAAAGGGAAGAGATGCAATAAGATGCATACAAAAAACTATTCTAAGACAATCTGCTAGAATGTTTCAATGGATTTTTTGATCATGTAGCATATCATAATCTTAGTTAAATTATGAAATTTCATAAAACATTGAAAGAGTGCGTTGCATGATCCAAAGATCTACATATATTTGATATTACTAAAACTATTAAAGATCATTACAATAGTCAATAACTACAATCACTCAATGAATAACATAGAGCATGATTCATATTCATAGATAGAGAAAAAACACACTATAGAGACCAATTGCACAAAAAATCATGTATTTAGTTTATCTCTTCAAAAATAACTATTAAGGTTTGAGAAATTATAAAAAAATAACTATTAATTTTA